>DWPV01003903.1:0-14432 GCA_018251915.1 Urbanus proteus proteus
CACGCATTGGAGCAGCGTGGTGGAGTACGCTCCAAGCCTCTCTCAGTTGTAGGAGAAGACCCGTGCCCATAAATGCCATAAATGCCCATAAAAAGGGTTGCGGCAAGGTAAGGCGTGGTGATTATCACTAGCATAATTTTCTCTGTGGTTTTTTCAGTAGACTCAGCTATTATTCGTGAACAAGACGTAAAATCGATATTTCGATTAATTGTAGTGTTAATTAGTTGTTAGTTAATTAGACGTGTTATTCCCTTAACAGATAATAACTATAATTAAGTAGGCGATTTGTCTGTTTTCATAAATGTGGGTAAAAGTGGAGAGCTCAATCTCAATTCATAGAGTATATTTGTGGCCAACTTTATGTAAGACTAGGTATTTGTAACGGGGATTGATTGATGTACGTATCAATAAATTGGCGACGGTGAACAGTTACTATCAGATGAATACCTTACATTACTTACCTCTACATGTATATAAATATATAAAATTGAAGTGTCTGTTTGTGATTTCAAAATAACATTTGTTTACTCAATGCATATGAAAGTATACACGTTCCTACCTAAAACGAAAATACAATTAAAACATTTTTGTATGTCTGTTTGGCTGAGGTAATTTTCTAAACAGCGGATTGATTTTGACGGGACTTTCACTGGAAGATAGCTGAAGGTTTAAAGCGTGACATAGGCTACTTAATTTTTAGAAAAATTCATTAACGCGCGCTCCACGCGTATGCGCGCGCCGTCGCGGGATGACATTTATGTTTAAATATGTGTTATTTTTACTTTTTAATCGCGGATGAAATCGCGGCGATCAGCTAGTTATTTAATAAAGATGGTGCAACAATTTCTCTCGTTACCTTTCAAACTTCAATCGAACAGCTAATTTACGAAGGAAACGGGCATGGCGGTGGCAGTTCCGCTTACGGACTCTCCTCTTTAAAGATTAACGATGAACGTTGAATAAAAGCCTTGTTACGTAGCTGGCCAAAGTAACAAAGGGTTTATTCCGACGTTTACGAGTTTATAAGAATGTTTAGTTAGTAGACCTTATATAATAATATTACGTTATTATTGTCGACTCCCGTGGCGGAGCGGTCACCATACTGGTCTGCCGCGCAGTGGGTCTTGGGTTCGATTCTCAGGCAAATATCTGAATGATGAATTTAGATTTCTGTCTGGTCTGGGTGTTTGTGTATTAGTCTTTGTGTGTCCATGGCACCCACGATACAAGAGAAGATCCTACTGTGGGGCTTTGAGTGTCGAAAGCGTTTTTTAAGATTGTTAGTTCGTAAAAGAAGCACTAATGCTCAAGATCCTATAAATGTTGTTATAGTTACAGTGTTGTAAACTCCATCAGACGTGCTACTTTTAGCCTTGAAATTCTGAAAGATTTCTGAATTTTCAAAACTGCATCGATACATTCTCCACACGTTTGATCGTTAGTCGTAGCTTCTTTCAAACGCTCATAGAGGAAAATGAAAGGGAAAAACGCGATTCAGCATAAAAAATAGTCCCTCTCACGCGTATGTGATACCGTAACCGAACGTAGTACGTCGCCAAAATGTGTTGCAGCATGGATGCATTCACCGATGCTAAAATAATCTGCTACGACCAGGTTGTTGTTAGAAGGCAGAAGTAGACTTGGAGCTAGCATCTTTAGCCGACTGCGTCAAAAGGAGGGTAATCTTTTTTGAACGTATGTATGTATGTATGTTCATTTCTTTAGAACGCCCTACAGCCCAAACGGCTTAACGGACTCTAACATCGAGATGTTGGATTTGTCTCAATTGTCATAGACGCTTATAGTGTCATAAGCTATATAATTTTTAAATATAGTGCCTGAAAACTGAAAAAAAAGTTTTTAAGACGTCAGATTTTTTGTTTTTAAGACAATATTTTCGCAGACGAAAAATAATTCTATTAACTGTATTACTTTATTCAATCTACATAACACACGTACATAATCATTTCGCGTTTTCGTGGTTGGATAAATTATTTATATTTGCTCGAACAATTTATGTCTAAATAAACTTCTTCAAATTTAAATAATGTACCCTAAAATATTTTCATACGCAATGTTATACATTGAATATAAAATTCTGAACTTTATCTTGAATTTCTGATGAAGCACGTTTTTTGCTTAGTTAATGCAATTTATAACGGCAGTTAAGTTAAGCAATTTAAGCCTTATGGCTCTATAAATAAATGTCATATAATGAGACTTCGTGAATCAAATAATTCTTTCATATTTCAATCAAGTATTTGATGTAAATGGTTTACGCAAATCATACGATGGAGTCTTGCAACTTCTAATAATAATTTATTTACAAGTTTGTTTAATCAAATGTTATAATGTTCTTCGTAATTATGTTTTGAAAGCAGTGATAGCCTAATGGTTGAAACTTGGCCTCTTAATCGGGAGGTCCGAGGTTCAAATCCCAGGCACGCACCTCTGATTTATTTGCGTATAAGAAATTAATTATTGATTATTACTTGCTTTAACGTTGGAGGAAAACATCGTGAGGAAGCCTGCACACCTGAGAGTTCCTATTAAGTTCTTAAAGGGATGTGAAGTCTACCAATTCGCACTTGGCATGCGCTGTGGACTAAATCCCTCTCTTAACTCTCTTAGTGAGGGGAGACTCATGCCCAGCAGCAGCCCGATAATGGGTTGACGATGATGAATTATGTTTATATATTATATTTTATTTATATTAGGTATGTGATCCGATATATTTATCTACGTACACATCACTCACACATCATCATATAATTAACTAGTTAATTACTTGAAAGGGTAGAACCTTTTGTGGTTAAACTTCGTTGGAACGATAAATTATTTATTGCTTTTTCTGGCTAATAGTTTCCTATTTAGTAGCAATGTCAAGCGCTACCGTTTTCTGGATTGAAATAAGTCATGTAATTAAATTTATGTAAAATACATACCTAAACTTATAGTATAAATATGACATAACAATACAATACCTATTCAACTCATTATTACACTTAAAACATAATGATAATTTAATTATATGAGAATCATGATTCAGTTTTTAATATCGTAATGCATCTAAATTAAGTCATAACTAAATTAACTCTATTTCTTTTATGTTACGATAAAAACAGAATATAATGATATACGCGATTTTAATATGCTAATAATGAAATTACATTTTTACGTTCCGTCCACCTACGCTGATAGGCTTACATGAAATCAAATTAATATTTTGACATGTAGGTACGTATAGGGTTGTCCCTGTAGTTCCGAGGCCAGAATAGGGCTGCGGTATTTCCTGCCTGTCGTAAGAGGCAACTAAAAGGGGACCCATTGGGGACGGCTAGAGTGGGAGCTCTAGCCGTCCATCAAACGGCCCCTGGAAGTACTGTGGTATGTGTGGTCGCATACCGCCGTGCACCTGATGATGCGGCGAGAGCAGCACTCGCCTGAGCTGAGCCCGATGGGGCAACGCGCTCAGAGGACTCCGGATGGCGCTCCTTGCTGAGACCACGGAGTCGACCGAGGAGAAAAATAGGTACGTATAGGGTAATACACGTATGTTTGGCCAATATGGTTGACCTCACGCCTACCTGGATAAAGTCTCTGGAAAACTCTAGTCGCCTTGCTTAGGAGTTCCAGAGTCAGCTCATCGCTGTGCTCGACGTCGAACCCGCCTGTCACATAGACTCTTTTAATTTTGAGAAGTTAAGTCATATTTGTGGCCGAGGCGATTTACGATTATCATTAGTTTTACTAGAGAAGTCCGTTTCCCTGAAAAAAAAAAAACTTTTGCATTAACACGTTTAATACGTTACCAAAATAAGTGAAATCCTAACTCGTAAGTAAGTAAAATAGTTTTAAAGGTTGTGTGGATGAGGCTTTATTTTCATTGTCATCAAGCATCTATAGCCAACCTCATAATTTAAACGTAACTAGGATTTGATTTCAGGAATTTACAAGCACAAAGGAAAATTGTATAAAATATAGCATTTTAAGCTGTTTCTTTTTATATTCTTAAAATATTTGTTAAAAAAAGAACGTTAAAAGTAAACGTACTAAAACGTCTTGGCACAGGTGGCCGATTTTATTAAGAAAAATAAAGTAATGCACTAAGTGAGAGAAAACTTCTTATTTCCGAAGCGGATAACATTAGCCGACGACCCAAAATCCCTTATTTAAGCAGAATCGCAAAATCCCGAAGTTCCCGAGTAACATTCGACTTAGACTGGACTTTGTAGAATTCATTTAAAATGTTACAATTTATGGGCGCAAGCTGTCATAAATTTCGACTCCTAATTGGCTTTGCCGAGTCGTGCCACCGTAAACTCTTTTACAGCTCAATAACACACTTTATTAAATGCTAACCGTTCGATTTATGTTGTTTTTACTCAGCTAAGAATTAGTGACAATGTTTATAGGTAAATTGATTTACGGTAACATAAAACTAAAGAAGTATTGAGTACCTATAAGTATACCCACTGTGGCTTGAAGAAAATCTATACAAATAAAATAAATTGAAGTGTCTGTTTGTGATTTCAAAATATATTTTTTTACTCAATACATAGGAAAGTATTCACGATACCTATAACGAAAATGCATTTTTTTTTTTGTCTGTCTGTCTGTGTGGCTGAGCTAATCTTCTAAACGGCTGGTCCGATTTTGACGGGACTTTGACTGGAGGATAGCTGAAAGTCTAAGGCATAACATAGGCTACTTAAAATTTTGAAAAATCCATTAGCGCGCGCTCCACGCGCATGCATGCGCCGTCGCGGGAAAGCGGGATGAGATTTATGTTCAAATATGTATTCTTTTTTGCTTTTTAAACGCGGGTGAAACCGCGAGGTTCAGCTGTAGGTACATTTTACTACCAATGCTACTAATTATATAAAAATCATTAATTTGTCACAAACACAAACAAAACAAAACTTAAGTACGTATAACAAATGGGTAAATAGTTTTGATATAATTGGAAAAATCTAATCTCACGTACGTTGGACAAATAACTAAACGGTAAATAAAATAATTGTTAGTATCTAATCTCTCCTTAGATACAACAATCTACTCCTCGAAAAGACAAAGCTCATTTCATCTTCCACAGTAATTTTACTTTAATACACCAATTAGGAACTTGTGGCGGAGTTTTAAATTGAAACGGTTAGTCGCAAAAATCCGCTGCAGGAGCGAAATAAAATTCCTGAACGTCTCATCAAGATGGAGCACAATTTGTCGTGCGAACAACAATATTACTTCAGAGAGTAATCCAATTATAGAATAAAACGGGCGAACAAGAAAACAAAAAATAGCTGCTCTTATTGCCCTATTTGAAGTTTATGTTTCATTGGCTTCAAGCTTTTGTAACGCAAAAATATTTTGTCCTTGAGTTTGTAAACTCTAATAACTTTTTCTTTAGTTTTCTATTTGAAATTTCCTTGTTATATAGGACTAGATTTTGTCCGCGGCTTCGTGCGCATTAAATTACATTTAAACCTTCCTCTTCAATCCCTCTATCTAATGAAAAAACATTGGAGTAGAATGATTGGTGAAGGAGATATGTAAGGAAGAAGCAAACGATCATGCAGGTCAATGGTAAACGGACACTGCCACCAATGGAAATCTATAATCCTCCGCTTCAAACCTTTCTCAATTGTAAGAGAAACCCCGTGCCCAGCAGTGGGACATAAAAAAGGGTTGCGACGATTAGGTATATTGAATCATTTAGAAATTTGTATTGATGTGTAAGAGTTATGATTGTCTTTATATTATGCGCGTAACTAAGGTATATATAGATCAAAAAGTGGTATTCAGAACTGCTTGTCGAATATTTTTAACCAAACATCTCGAAAATATACAGCAACGAGATTACACTACAAAAAATGTCAACAAGTCATCGAAAAATTGGCCCAATACAGATGAATTTTTCTAGTGACAGTTAGTGTACAGATTTTGCCATTCACGCGAAATCAGAAACTATAAGGATTAGCGAAAAATGTTGAAAGGTTACGAAGCTGATTTTGATATAAAAACACACACTATTATTATATCCGTTATCCGATATTGTAACTTGTAATTATAAAATTCAGGAAGCGAGCGTAGCCCTGCGGCTTGCGCAGTACTTAATCGATCGACAATGGCTATCACCATAAGTAACCAGTTATTCTACTACGTAGATTGATTTTAGTAAACTTTAAAAAACCGTAAGTATAAAAAGCAAATAAATGTAATTAATATTTAAAAATTCAAAACTTTTCGTATCACAACATAGTACTAATTTTAATGACATAATTTTACACTTCTAACATACCACTATCCAACATAACATGACCCAATATCGCAGGAGTTACCGCGCACCAATTTCCCAAACATAAATTAATGAATTCCTAAAATATCCCATCATTAACCCTGCAATGCCACTCAAATCATTACGTGTCACCCTTAACGCTAGGACCACACTCAAATTGGAGCATCATTATCACTCGTCAACTACAAATTAAACTTCACCCGTCAACTTCATTAAGTAATAGTGTACCTATTACTATACTTTGGCCTCGTTATAACGTATTTTCTTTCGCTTTTAGTGCTCGTTAGCATGATTAAATGGAAGAAAACTTGCATTAAAATAGACGAAACGACTCAGACTAAAAAAGGACCGATTTTCAAACAGCTGAATAGATTTTGTCTAATCATAGAAAGTAAATTTTCGTTGTAGTCACGTTTTAAAACTAAAATCATGTTTATCAAATGAAATCAAAATCATAATCAAATAGTACATTACGATACGGGTGACAAAAGTTGCCTATTACTGCACGCTTTGCTCGGGTGCTAAACGCCGTGCATAATAGGCAACTTAGGTCACTAGTATCGTATTTTATTTTACAGTACGCGTGACATAAACCCGCCGGCACGCGGAAAGACGTGCGTAAAGTGCGGGTTTTGGTCACACAGTGCTATAAAATATTTTAAGAGAGAACGAAGACGTACTTTATGAGACTCTTTAAATGATGACCTCGATATTAACAAATCTATCGCTACTTCGTAGTGTTTCGTTATGAAAAAGCGGCGAAGGAAACTCCATAACACAGCTTTCAGAACTACGATAGTATAAACAGACACAGATACACATTAACGTTTATTTATCTACAGACATTAAACGTTTCAGGCGCGTGCTGCAACAGGCGTAAAAGTACAAGATGTAACTATCGTATATACTCGGAGTCATAACTCAAACTAGAGTACAGAGTAATATCAGAGTTCTACCTAAGGTCATGATCATCATGATGATTCTAAAAATATGAGTTGC
Source organism: Urbanus proteus proteus (assembly GCA_018251915.1). NCBI lineage: Eukaryota > Metazoa > Arthropoda > Insecta > Lepidoptera > Hesperiidae > Urbanus > Urbanus proteus. Next base: position 7,295 of record DWPV01003903.1, read on the forward strand.
TGCCCTAAGGAATGAGGAATTAATATTTTACGTTTTTCCAGTTATCCGGGTTTACACCGGGAAGTTACCGATCTTTAGTCGGTATTGCAGTAACCGTTAAAATCCAAAAACCACAACGAGACTGCAATTAACGGGCTGTCATTGTTGTCGCATACATTCTGTGTCCATTGTATTCATGTATGACTAGCTGGTCTCCGCAGTTTCACCCGCGTTAAAAAGTAACAGAAATACATTTCCAAAGGTAAGTGATACCCGACTCTCCCGCAACGGTCTATCTTCCATCTAAATCGGTCCAGCTGTTTAGAAGTAACTTAGCCAAACAGACAGACAAACATTTCTTTAATTGCATTTTCGTTAAAGATATCGTGTACACTTTCATTTTCATTGAATAAAAAATTGTTATAATTATTATAAAATTGAAGTGTTTGTGATTACTGAAATCACAAACAGACACTTAATTTTATTCGTTTGTATAAAATATAGATCGTTCCAAAATAACAAAATGTTTATTCCCTTTACATTTTAGAGAGCTTCATGTAAAACGTAATTATCAATTAACAATACCACTTCAAATTAATACAGCTAGTTATTAAAACAGGCCGAATTCATGTGAACGGCAAATAACATAGTTCGTGAAAATCAATTTTTGGATGCATCTAACGAAGCCTAATAATGACATATTAGTCCGCTCAATTTGGATCATTTTAGCTTTCAGAATATTATTCAAAAGTAGTTCAAAATTGAATATTTTATCACATATCTTTAAATACAGGTAGTGCTCTTTACGGTTCGATTCCGGCGGCACTACCGCGATACCTATTTCTGCCTAATAACAACAGTGTTCAGCGCTGCCGTGTTCTGGTTTGAAGGGTGTGGTAAGGGAGATACTTATCCGAGGCGTTCCAACTTAGTCGTCAGCGGTAGCAACGTATCTCTCCATTGAAACATAAATTCGTGTCTTTTCAATTACCTATCTTGCTTACTTTTCAAATACCTACCTTTAATGGCTAATTTGGCAGATCTTAAGTAGAACTAATCTTACGTGGAGTTGGTTACAGATGTGGAGTTGGTACATGTACCTACAGTAGTGACAACTTAACAGATAGATTAAGCGGTCATTTACTATTTAATCATATTAACTAACTAGCTGATACAAGTGGTTTCACCCGCATTTAAAAAATAAAATAAATACATATTTAAACATAACTGAGATCCTCTCTCCCGCGATGGAGTCCGCATGCGAGTGGAGCGCGCGCTAATGACTTAAAAAAGAAATAAAGTAGCCTATGTTATGCTTTAGACCTTCAGCTATCTTCTAGTGAAAGTCTTGTCAAAATAGGTCCAACCGTTAAGAAGATTACCTCAGCCAAACAGACCGACAGACCGTAAATTTTTAGTTGCATTTTTGTTATAGGTATCGTGTATACTTTCGTATGAGTGAAATGACAAATAAGGCGAGAAAATTCAATTTTTAAGATAGAAATTGATGTTAACGCGACTGCAGTTGAACTAGAAATCTTTTAACCTATCCTAACCTAACTAATATCTGCACGGATCACCGCATGGTCCTTTTTTAGTCATTGCAAGCCGATACCCAATGGGAATTTCATTCACTTTTATGTCCGTTTGTCACACATGAACTGGTTTTTGCCCCCGCAACTTTTGTTTCGCAATTTACCGTTAGTGGAACAGTTTTTTTGCTGTGCGGCCATTTTTTTTCATTTCATGCCTACAGCGGTCCGCAGTCATTCATTCGGTTCACGCTTCGTTCGATTGAACTTTGAAGTTGTGAATGATTAGTAATATCCATTAGAAAAAAGAAAACAAAAAATAGTGTTCGGATATTTAGTAGGTAACAGTTTTTTGTTTATAATACAGAATTAGTTACCAACACAACCTATTTTTTCCTTGGGGAACCCCTTCATGGGTTCTGTGCAGGGACGCAGAGTGGATATACCGGACTCCTACCGACTAAAACCCTACGATGTTCCTCTGGATACCCTTGGTCGGGACCCCGGGTAACGTAAGTTATATTCGTCAGCGGTCCCGACGGCGTTTGCCCGCGTCCGGACCCTTTCGTTTGGGCGTTTGGGACGATGCTGGAGCTACTCCATCCCTTCATCTTTGAGGTGCGCACGGGAACACCGCGCGCGCCACCTCGAGGCTCTACTATTGACGCAGGAAACCCCCGTTTCCTGCGCCAATAAACAACAAACCTAACCTAACCTAAAGTAGCGCTTTATACTGATGCTATAAAGGAGGAGTAGAAGTGGAGGTAGTCAGGAATCCAACACACCTTCAATAATATATTAACATTGTACGACTTTTTGGTGGTACAAAATAATATGATCTCTAGCAATGATTTTTACCGTTAAGAACTATTTTGTACTTGTAGTAATAGTCCTAGATATAATAAAGGTGTGATGTGCAGTATTGGAGTCATTTGGATGTTAAGGTCAAATTGGCATCTAAGAAGCTGGGTGTCTTGAACAGAGCCAGGCATTACCTACTTCTCTGCGAGGCAAGTTTGGTTCCTCCACAGTTGGGTTTGCGCGATCTTTCTTGCCAAGGACGTGCAACTCGTGGGACGGATGCGGAAATCCTCTGGTTTTACAAATGTCCATAGTCGGCGGTGACTTCTTTCCATTAGGTATCCCGTCTGCCTTATCGTCAGGTAGATTTATAAAAATAAAAAAACTACTAAGCTGGGGCACGAGGCGTTCCAACTTAGAGCTACTGTCTTACTATCTATTGGACAGTATTGACCACTTAACATCAGGCAGGTTGCATGCTCATTAGCTGCTCTCATTGCAAAATAACAAATAAACATCATTTTGCGTATAAGTTCCTCACATTTAAGTACGAACGCTAACTAAATCGACTTTATTATAAAATTCCTCCAACTCCTCGAATCCAGAATAAATTTAAAACGGTATTTGCATACTAAGTAAATTATATCGCTTTATTGAAACGATTCAGCGACTATTGAAGTTATAACGCAGTAAAATACCTTCTCTGCCAAAGCCGCCTCTAATATTCGTAACTCACTACTAAAAGCTGAATGTTATTTGAATGTGCGTTCCATTCAGCCATTTTGTGAGGGAGAATGGAAAAAATGGTAGCGATGCCGATGTGCGCATTTGAGCTTGAGCGTCGCTGAGCGGGTTACGAGAATACCATTTTAAGATAAATCTGCAGTTAGGTACAGTATACGAGTAAATTGATTCAGATTAGTCTATTTTGTTTTTTGTTGCGATCCTATTTGCGAATGATTGTTCGCTATATACTGTTCTTTATCAACACATTTCTTAGGATTTTTGCTTCTTGGTCTTTTTTAGAGTTCTGTACCCAAAGGTAAAAACGGAACCCTATTATTAAGCCTCCGGTGTCTGTCCGTTTGTCCGTCTGTCGGTCTGTCCGTCTATGCGTCTGTCGGTCTATCGATATGTCGGTCTGTAGGTCTGTCCGTCTGTCCGTCTGTCCGTCTGTCCGTCTGTCCGTCCGTCCGTCTGTCACAGGGCACTATCTCTTGAAATGTAATAGATACTTGAAATTTTCACAAAATGTGTTTTATGCTTTTTGGTCTCTTTAGTCTGTGGTATGCTTGAAACAAAGTTATGATTGGGTTGAAAAATGTTATGGTTACTATCCCAAGCGACTAGCTACTGCACCTGGTAAAAATTTATTCCCAGTTCATTGTGTATGCATACATACCTACTTAAAGGTTAGGCACGGATTTGTACCTACCCATCAAAACTAAATTGACTTTAAAATAAATAATAAAACAACTTTTTACTCAATGTATGAAAGTATACAAAATACCTAAACCAAGATAACAAAAATGCAATAAAAAAATTGTCTGTCTGTTTAGCTGTGGTAATCTTCTAGGCGGCTGAATCGATTTTGACGGGACTTCACTAGAAGATAGCTAAAGGTCTAAGACGTAATACAGGCTACTTTAATTTTTGAAAAAAGCATTAGCGTGCGCGCCACGCTCATGCGAGCCCCCTTGCGGGACAGCGGGACGTTACCTATGTTTAGATAATATATGTATTCCTTTCACTTTTTTAATGCGGGTATATCCGCGAGTATCAGCTAGTATTCTATGTAGTTATACCCTAAAGGCACGTTTAATTAGAAGATTATGCTCCACATGATACAATTCACACGACGTAAACAAGCTCTTTATTCATCTGAAGTAAATAACACCTTTCAAATATAATTAAAAGGTATTAATAGCCTTACATTATGTGCTTAAAATGTTATTTCATATCACAGGAAACAAAATCCTTTTTAATCAGCTTACGTTAATTACATCGAACCCCTAAATTTTGTAAGCGCGATGTCCGTACATAATACTTCCATGTATTAATTGATTCTGGGGCTCCAAAATTAATTAAGGGACAACCAAAATCATTATGAATTTTTATGGTTTGGTAATCTTCTTATGGTATCAATTTTTCATAGATACCTAAATTAAATATAAATCTCATTAATACCCGGTAAAGGGAATCTAAATTATTTCTAAGGAAATATAATGTTGGACATTGAGGAACATAATTCTAATTAAAATAATAGTGAAAGATAAAAAAAAAATCTAGATTCATGGTAAGAAGTCTATCTAAATAAGGTAAATCAACAAATTGTTATGCATTATAGATTGGTGGTTAATCCTTAGGATTTCCGTTGTATCCTTATCACTTCAACCAAAACGCGGTCGCGCTTTGCTCTTATATACTTAACTAGTACATAAATTATAGCGAGCTTTATAAACGTGTGGGTTTCCACGCGACAAATTTTACCTATTTGACACTCTCTGATCTTTATTTATTTAGACGCGTTGACTTCGAAGATATATTATAAAGTGCGTAGGATTGGAACCCATAACAGCGTGGAGTGCCTATATTTACCTTGGCTTATACACATGTATCATACACTAGCTGATCCACGCGGTTTCACCCGCGTTAAAGATATATTTTTGAACATAAATGATACACAGCTGTCCCGCGACGGCGGTAGCTCGTGGAGAGCGCATTAATGCATCTGTTAAAAATTAAAGTAGCCTTTTTATGCCTTAGACCTTCATCTATCTTCCAGTGAAAGTCCCATCAAAATTGGTTTAGCCGCTTTGAAGATTACTGCACACAAACGGACAGAGAGCCAGACAATTTTTTTAAATTGCATATTTGTTGTAGTTATCATGTATACTTCCATATGCATTGAGTAAAAATGATATTTTGAAATCACAAACAGAATATATTTTTTATAACTGAAGTGGCAAACTAACGTGATGTCACAGCCAACCATGAGCATTTGAAGCAAATTCCATAAGAGAACAGGATTTTCTGACCTGAAGTGAAATACAGATATTATATTGCCACTAAAGACAGATGACACACCTTTTACGCTAAAGATAGATAATATATAACGGTAGTACCCGTACCGTACTTTAAAAATTAATAAATAGGTAGGTAGGTGTCTATGATTCCACGAAAATACTGACTGAAATATGCAGAAGCCCGTTCCATCAAATTATTAATATTCGAACCGTTATAAGTTCTACTGTCGAGTGAAGCTGAGACTGGGAAACGTGAATGTCAGCAATTAGGAACTAAGTAGCGTCTGCAAATAAGTACTCAAATAAATTAACAAATAGTTATTTTTAATCCCGAAAATTATACCTAATTTTAGCGTATATTATGTTATATCAAGTAACCAATACTTTATAAGGGTGTTACATGATCATAGGATAATCGGTGGTAGAGATCCTCAATACCTATCGATAGAGGTTATCCTCAAATATCGCCGATTTTCAGTGGTTCTCAACTTATTTGCGATTTTGTTATTTTTTAGTAACCCCCGATTTTACTATAAAGTTTAAAAATTTTGGTAATCTATATAAATTAACGATTCATATTTTCTCTAACAAACTAGCTGATTAATAGTCCTTTCTTATAACTATAATTTCTAGAATCGTATCTCATTATAATTCTGAGAAAAAAAAGATCTTACTACCGATTATAATTTTGTAACGGTCATTCATCCAAAGACTAACTTTTTTATTAAACGGAAGTAACAAACAAGCAAGTCCTCCACCTGATGGCCACAATCGTCTATGTTAATATTTAATCAGATAAGATTACAGTCCATTACGACGTCAGCCACAATATCGTCGCAATCCCTAAGGACTGAGTATTAACGCCTTGAATAAGAACCTATGTCTCTTTCTTATTGTTTTCAAAGCCGAACACAGCAGCGCTCAACACTGCTGTTAAAAATAGGAGTGACAGTGGTGATTGAGAAGTTAAACCATAGTGAATTTATTATTGTACGATTTACAATAATTTCGCGGATAAAATAGCCTGTTTTGCTATCTGTACCCGCAATATAGTACGTATATCACGAGCAGGGTCGTAGTATGCAATCTTTATGCCTATTGTAAGTGCAATGTTCGCATTATTATACCATTGATCGAATAGAACTGATTGTTCCTTTGTTACTATAAACTTGGTAGTAGTTAATATAAGTGAAGAAACAATAAAGTCCTGGAAGTACTACGATATTTTTTATTATATATGAGTAAGCGTAAAACGAATATACCCATTTCGAGAGGTGCTAGAATCCATATAGTTTGATTGTGGAAGTGGACCGAACAGTATGATGTGATCACTGCATGGGCATTACCTACATTAAAAGAGCCACGGTGTTCCACGATGGATTTTACCATCCTTTTAAGCTGTGCTGAAAGCGTTGTTATAAAAGAATTTATATGTATATAGAGGTAACACAGGCAAATTACAAATTATAATTAATTTTCAGTTAAATTCAATAATATGTCTAAAATATAATTTGTAGTTCTGTAGACTGTTCGACATCTCTAATTATAATCCTGACGTTTCCCAGCATAAATATATGAAAGAGTGTAACACATTTCTTGTTTGTTGAACACTCGAGAAGTAGGTTATAATACTTTATCATAGCGCTCTTTAAAAACTAGAGAAAACACACATTTTCTTGCTGTGAGAAATGTAAAAAAATATTTATTATTGCTACGTAATGCAACATAGTATAAAACAAAGTCGATTTCTCTGTCCCTATATCCCTATGTATGCTTAAATCTTTAAAACTACGCAACGGA
>DWPV01003904.1:0-14431 GCA_018251915.1 Urbanus proteus proteus
ATTTTTTTGCAATAAAAAGTAGCCTATGTTGGTTCTCAGGGTCTATTCTATATCTGTACCAAATTTCATCAAAATCGATTCACTGGTTTAGGCGTGAAAGCGGAACAGACAGACAGACAGAGTTACTTTCGCATTTATAATATTAGTAGGGATTCTTTGTAACATTTTTGTGAAATTATGTATCTCTATACATACATGTAACGGGATGTGCTGAATTGGCAATACTTTCAAACCTTATTGGAGGAACGCAAATGGTTTAAAACACAGTAACTAAATAATACAGCCCATTGAATTATAGGCATATCAATACCCTTTTACTGTAATTTCTTAAGTGTAATTTCTTCCTTTGCCTTCCCCATGATTTCAGTATGGTATGTATGTAGGTTATTTATTATATATTCTATTAAGCTCAATCTTGCACAAAAATTGTTTAAATATTATAAATAAAAAGTATATAAAATATTCCAGCTAAGATCTCTTATCTCCTATCTCTATATATTTATCTCCTATCTATCATATCTCATCTTCGAGTAAGCCAGAAATAACCTAATGTGAATATTACAGGAATACGTCTGTACCAAGTACGTCGGGCGGTATCGACTCGAGCAACAAGGGTCACCAGCTGCTGCAGAAGATGGGGTGGAGCGCGGGCGGGCTGGGCGCGGCCGGCCAGGGCATCGCGGAGCCCATCAGCGGGGGCTCGGTGCGCGACCGTCAGGATCAGTACAAAGGTGGGGGTTAACCCGATGATCTAGCTGAATGTTGATAACAACCCGATGGGGTAACGTGTTCCTTGGGAGATCCCGGACTTCTTTGCAGCAATGAGGGCGGCCACGGAATTGGAGATCTTGGCGTCGCTCGCACGGCGACGAGTACCTTTTGAAGGTTTCTCTCGAAAAAAAAGTAATACAGTGACGAGTCAAGTTGTATCGACTCCAGCAACAAGAATCATCAGCTGCTGCTGGGTTATAAACAAATCGACATAGAGGCATCACTGATATAGCTATAACATCAGTCCTATGTAATGAAGTTGAATTTTGGAGATTTTGATAAATTAAATTTCTGGTATTTGTTGTTTAAGTCTAAAGATTGCTTGTAATGCCCATCATCAGTTTTCAAAAAGTCCCATTGCTTAAAAATCTAGTAGAAAAAATAGGCAAATGTCATGCTTTCGAAAAATTTGAGATCTTAATATGTTCACGTAGGTCCCCATTGTTGCCTGTGATTTCTATAAATAAATCAACAACTCTAAAAAAATAGTATAAATTATATGTTTAACTTGCAGGTGTAGGAGTAAACCTTAACGATCCATATGAAAACTTCAGAAAGAACAAAGGTGCAGCATTTATAACGCGAATGAAGGAACGGGCGTTGGAGCGATCGTCGTGATTGTTGACGGAAGAACTCTTAGGTGTAAAAATGTGTACAATGAGATTGTGTGGCTGGGATATGATTTATTTTATCTAAATCATAGAATAAAGATTATGATTTTTAATATTGTGTATTAAATTAAATAGACTGTATATACTTATAAGTACTTTTATTTACGAAAAATACATTAACTCTGCTCAATTTTCTCAAACATGTTAACATTGGTTCCTTTTGGGACGTGATAAATGTTAGAAATTCTTGTACCTTGAGGCTTAAGAAATAAAATACTTTATCTTTAAAGTAAATTAGATTATAAGAATAAAAACTAATGTCTTTACAATTCAAAGTCGTCTTCATAATTATCCTTAAACTCAGCTAGCCTATCCAAACTTTCCTTATAATCTGCAGATTCCAATCCTTCAACTTGAAATTTGTGTAGTTTGGCAAATTTAATTCTGCTTACTTCTCTATGCAGTTTTTCAATCATATCAGCTAGGAAATTACCATTATGATATCCAGCTAATATTGGGCAACTCTGTACTTTCTCTTGCTCAGTAACATTCTTAATAAATCCATACTTATTTAAATTTTGTGAAAATATTTGTGGGAACGGCGTTTTCAATTCTAGAGGTTTCTCACATACTGTTACATTTGTGGCTGAGAGGAAGTTATTAGCTTGAAAATACAATTCAAACATTTCTTTTATATTGCTGCACCTATATGCTGGCAAGTTCATTTGTTCCTTTGCTTCTTTCAAGGGAGCTTTTAAATAACTTTCCGGTATTCCTCTAACAGTTATGAGCTGGAATATTTTATCAGTGGCAATCTTACAACTGGGTGTAATTGAAGTGTATATGGGTTTGGTAGTTGAGTTCAGATATTCTATAAGGTACTGTGATTCATTAATTGCAAATGGTATACATAGTGACGCAGCAGCCATTTTCCTCCCATATCCAGTCATATCTGCACAAATATCTGATAATGTATAAAAATTGCTTTTATGTCTGTATTTCTGACCAAGAGTGTCAATTGCTGATGCCAATAAAGCAGAGGAATGATAATAAAGTTCTGGACTGTAGTTGACATAGTCAAATGTTCTTGGGCTTCCAGGTTTCCTCCATCCTTTCTCACCTGTACATAGAGGCACGAAAAGCGTAGCATGTTGTGATAAGCCTTCCAAAGCTAGTGCTGTATTCACTAAGCGTATTGAATCCTTCAAATTTGATTTATCCCTCTCTTCTTGAGTTTCTGGATTATTATCGTGGAAATGAGAAGCAATAATAGGATATGCTAATATTGGTTTTGTATATTCATCAGTTAGATGTTCAATGCAGCTTAGAGCAAGTCCAGAGAATCCATCTGTGCAGTCAAAATTTACTTGGAAGCCTTGCATACTGTCACATTCTTCTACATATCTGCGGATATTGTCTGCAAAATTTTCCCCAAATTCAGATTTCCACAGTGTATTGCCGTTTGTACTAATATCGAAGGATTCCTGTAAAATTGATAAATAGACGTAATAATAATGGCATTACATATGAAATAATTAGAATAGTTAATTAACCACTATATGATATAAATTTTCTTAGTTCCACTAAAACTAAATAATTCCTACATTTTTGGTTGCATACAAGTAGCATAGAAGCTAGTTTTAGTTAACGGTATGGTAAGACGATGATACTTTTATGAGGCATTCTTTTGCATCCTCACACAAATGCATATCTTGCCAAATCTACTTCAAGTAGTATTTCTATTTGATTGCAACACAATGAAGTGCACATAGCCCCGCGGATTGTGTAAATCTTAACCGAATTACAAAGTTAAGCCTCGGGTGCGGTTGGTAGATGGGTGATAGCTAGTGACAAAAATTTCATGCGCGTTTCCTTTCTTCAAAGGGCACGTTAGCTGTCTGTCCCATTTGTTATCATTAGATAAGTGTTAAACCTTGTTGGAAGCCTTTTGAGCGGTTTGAAAACATTTGACACGGGTTGGCTAACCCTAACTCCACCAACACGCATTGGAGCAGTGTGGTGGAGTATGCATTGTGGGAGAACACTGCCCAGCAGTGGTACATGAAAAGGGCTGCGGCATTAGCAACAAAGAGCACCTAATACTGGGGTAAAATGTTCTTTATGCTTATTACGCATACATTCATTAAACATTAAGAAAATGTAGGGATGTTTTTAAAATTTATATTTATACTTTTTAAAGTGGTCCATTTGTTATCCATTATCTTCGGGATATGACCCAAATACAGTGAGCATTAGTCATATGCCTATTAGGCAATATATAAAAAAAACAATACGTACATTTTCAGCACCATGTTGATACTCCTTGATAATATTGATGGACCGAGAATGTAGCCTTGGATACAAGTAGTCCGTCCATGTGGTCACTTCTTGATCTAAGTCATACTCCTTTGTTTCCACTTCTGGTGGGTTTTCACTATCAATGTCTTGTAAATATTTATTTTTATTTACTTCTGGCTCCTCTATTTTTTCTACATTGGTCCACTGGAAGTCTTCTTGTTGATCTTCATTGGAAAGTCCACCGCTCGCTGGCAACGTCTTCAAGGAACCTTTCAGGTCGGCTAAAAGTAACCTAGGAGTATAAGTAACCTCACCTCGCGGAGTTTGACCCTCTCTGTATAGGATATCATTGTTACATTCAGCCTTCACAGTCCCTGTATAGTCGAAACTTAACTCTTGGATATTCCAAAAATGTGCTCCTACATAGTTTGAGTAATGACCAAATTGTAAAGTTAATATTTCTCGAGTAGACATAATTAATGTAAGTAAATATTTAACATTTAATATTTACGGTTATGCCATGAATGCCTTTAAAAAAAGCCTTTTGAAAATGCAATAATTGAATTTACTTGCATGAACATAAACACATTGTTTATTGGTTTGGTTTCACTTCAAAAGTGACATGACATTTTTGAACTGACAATTGGTATCAGTCAGTGTTGCCTACTCCAAAATCACATGTCGCTAGACTCGACACGAGAAGTCGCTTTTGGAATTTGTATTTTGACGGCGAACAAAAAGGTAGCTCGATCCTAATATGTTAATTACTTCACTGGGACTTCGAAATTTAATTGCGGCAAAAAAGTCGCTAAATTGGCAACACTGGTATCAGTCAGTGGCATAAGAAGTTATAAGTTCAAGATTGCCAACATTTTTTTAATCCAGTATTTATGATAAGAAGTTGCAAGATACTAATAAAATTAAGTCCATAAACGAAGTTCCAAAAAGTATGCAAAAAGCCGTTACTGGTAATGGGTGCGGTTGTTGTGAGCTCTTGAAACGCTCCTTTTTTGTATCGAAATTATAGCGGGATTTTTAAAAATACGAGAGGAGTAAGATGTGTCAAGTGGGACTGACTGATATTAAAAAGCACACATATGAGTTGATTTGATGGCCCATATGAATGTTAATGGAATTGCCAACAATCTAGATGAGATTCGTAGATCAGAGTTAGGCTCAATTTGTTTCCAAATAACCCAAATTCCAAATAACGTGAAACGTGGAAATGGTCCACGAGTATGAAGTGCACTACTCAAATTAACACATTAAAATTGGTAATCGTAACCACTAAGAAGGTTACTTGAATACAAATAGCTTATGGACCCACACAATTTAATTTGTAAAATGCAGCTTATGTTACACGAATTTTTAAGCCTTATTCAGCCATTTAAAACTTTTATCAATTGAGAACATAATATTTTTTTCCAGATTTCGCGCAATGTCTAATTATATACTTTACAAGTTCAATCATAAGAACAGAAATCTGAATTCATAATTCAGATATCTATCTGGCTAGCAATTAATCCCAGGACTTTTTGCGAGTCCGACCGGTATGGTAACCGCTCCGCCGCCGGACTTTTCTCAAGTATGTGGAGCTCTACATAACGTCGATCGATGTATTTCGAGTACTTTTTATGTTGAATACAATTTAGATTGCCAGTATTACATAATTTCTTCTTGAAATTATATTGTGAGTGAACCCCCATTGTAATGACACTCAATCTGTTACTTGAAGGAATGATCTCTTCACTCCGCCACTTTCAGCCTCGCTCCACATCTCCCCTACATCCTCATAAGACTAAAGCATCTCACCACAGCTCCGTTATACCAGAAAAATGTGATAGAACTCCTTGTTGTTCGAGTACGGCGGCACCACCACCACACATATTTCTGCCTAGTAACAGCAGCATAGACTTAGTGCAGTGTTCAGCGCTATTGAGTTTTGGTTTTGGTTTGGGTATGAAGACAGTAATTTGTGGCAATCCAATTTAGTCCTCAGGGCTAGCAATAAATCTGTGACCGACCTCAGGTAGGACTGTGATCTTATCTGTGGTAAATTACAGATATCAATGTCCACTTTCATCATAAAAAAATCATTGGGTATGAGAACTATTATAATTGGGCCAAGAGTACCTACTTAAAGTACAATGTGATAGGTAAATTGTATTTTGTAGTATTAAATATCAGTTTTGGAAACTACTATTTTAATGTAAAATTAATTTAATGTAAAAATAATTTCAAAATCGGTTATATATTTCAAGGAAGTATAACTTCAACTTAAAACTTAATAAAACAAATTCTTTGATTCATTTCATTTTTATTACAAAAAAAATTATTAAAAATCATTCAACTTAGCTATGGATCTAATACTACAAACTATGTTCTACTCTTACTCTAAACTTATGTTACATGGATGTTGAAATACTGGCAGTGGAAAAATACGTTACTTATTTTATGGTACATATTATTTCTACGCTCTTTACTATTGATACTCGTCAAGTAGTTAATACAAAATTAGCAAAATTTTTAATAATATCAAATATATTTGACATTTTACTACTTCAATGACTTGAATAGTTTGCAGAATTATTATTTAAATCGTTCAAGTATATAAAAGCGTAACTATTATGAAGCACTATTATACTCTAACGATTCACTAGAAATATTCACATAAATTGCACACTGCTGTATCTAAACCGAAAAAGCACCCTTATTAAATCTTTTTGTGGCATCAAATGGAAACATAAGTATTATTAATTCGGTTCAAATTTTAGATTTAATTTTTAACATGTTTGTTTACACACTGGCTACATTCTAAACACTGACAGTGAACTTCAACATGCCATAAATACTTCTGCTAAGTTCTGGTAATAATATACTACCTTTTTGCAGGATTATCTAGTGCCTATCCTTTTGTCGCTAGTTATTCCTACACTCAACCATTACTACACTTATAGCTTCATTTACATCTAGACATTGGACGCGTCGTGGCAGACAAAATTATATTTTCCTATACAACACTTACACAGATACGGTCCGTGTCTGTACTATTATAAGTCACGTTGTAAAGAAGATTACCTCTTTGTCTGCCCTGGAAAGCATCTGCCACGTGAAATGTCTGTAGATATAAACACAGCTTATTGCCTCTACAGTATCTTAAAAGTCGATATAGATTTTTTGAACCAAAGGACCTTTTACAATTTGAATGATTGTGCCAAGATTATTAGAACAATGATTTTTTCTAGCTTATTATAAGTAGCAAATATGTTACCATTATGTTACGTGGCTTGAAATTATTTTTTGTTTAGAGCCAAAGTAGACTAACAGCGAATCTCATATCACAGTTTTATATTATCTAATTGTTTAATGTAGAAGGAAGAAAAACGGCTACATTAATTAGTAGAATATACTATGACATTACAAATCTAAATTTTGTCCCTAACACACGTTACATCGTTCGTTACGTTACATTAAACAGGCGCGGATACAGGACAATTTCGTGATGTTATTAATATCGTATATACTCATTTACTATTTAGTTAACAATATTAAAAACAAGTACTAGACTGGCAGTTACGAAATTTTAGAAAAGACCAGAATATTTTTAACACTAAAATTGCATTTTATCATTTGCATTTTATCATTCCTTCCTGTATGCGCACCCGATTTTTTACATTCATCATTACATACATATTCTAAAGACAAATAGTTAATTAAATTTATTTTCTAATAAGCAAGTTAACGCCAATTTAGTTAGCCATTTTTAATAGAAACATTTACAAATTATTATTTTTAATAATGAGTAATATTGTTCAATGAAATATAAAAATGGCGATTTAAATACATCAGCACAAGCAGTGCAATCAAATTAATTTATATATGATTTAATATTACTCCTTTTATTTTCCAATATTTACCAAGTGCAATATTAATTAACAGTAAAGATATTATCATTGTTTTATCAAATGCTTTTTACGATAATTTGTACGTACATAATATTAACTGTTTTAGAGACAATAAATGTGGATTAAAATATAAAAATAATTTGTAAAGTAAGAGCAACCAGCAATTCTAATTTAATATTAATAGATACATAACTTATTATATTTCAATAATAAAACAGTTTCAAGAGAGAAAGATATTGAACGAAAACTATATTTTTCCATTTTTATGTAATGCTGATATCTTCTGCCCACTTATACTTTGACCCACCTTTAATCACGTCACAAATTATACTTTAACGCAACAGAGATCCATTTCACAACCAATACTGACAAGATATATTAACCACGTAGAAATTCACGCAAACAATGAGAGAAGTGATGTCTACATCTTAATATTACATAGTACTTGTATGATTAAAACTATGTTAGACAGATAAGAACATATTCTTGAAATATTCATCTGAATATTTCCCTCCATTCTGCTTATATATAAGTTTTTAAGTAATTATTATAAATATACTACATGATACATTAACATAAATATAATTTGGTTGTTCTACGATATATTATAATTGGTGTTTTGTGATTACATTTATCAGATTAGTATTTTTGGGGATATTAAGGTGTTTAACCCTGTGTAATGAATAAATCACTAGTTATACTAAAATTTAAACAGGGCTGACAACAAGTCTGTAAATATAATAATTTTGAATAGCATGATTAAATATTATATGAATATATTGCATACATTATACCTATATACAGTAAATATTTCGAGTTATAAATTCTGAATGATAAAAATAAGTATTATCGTGCGATCTATATTACTTTGCTGATGAATTGTTTAAGGCATCCTATAGTGCAGAATCCGGGAACAAAACTAGAGATAAACGTTACGGAATAGTACAAACTACTACATAATTAAGATACTTGAAATGCTACATCTAACATTGAATATTCGGTTATGTACGCGACATAATTTATTGCGGAAAAGAAAAAAAAGTCAATTTCAAGCCCTTTTAATCATCGTCCAATCAATAACGAAAACTTTTCATTTTTACACAAAAAGTATGTTTCAAATGATTGAAATGTTTGTATAGTGGCACACAAAGTATCTTTTACAGAGCTAGTAAGAAGGAATTGATAATGTTGTCCAATAATGATATTGCTCATAATTGGCATGGTGTGATACCTAGCTAATATTAGCTAAAGTTTAAAATTCACTTTAGTATTGACTCTTCATTAGCAGAGTATAATATGTACGAAGATTATTGTTTTACCGATTAAAACATTGCTACACAATAAAAGACCTGGAAGTCCCTCGATTCATATTTTCATATGCCCTTTTCTCTTCACACTAATAACTTTCACTTGAAAAATTATCAATTATTACTTACAATGCAGATCAGATCAGTAGAGCAATATCTTCATACTACACAAATTACTATGCGCTACACCTATACCTACAGCTATGCAAAAGAGACTTTATATATTTAAACACTCAAATATTTAGTTTTGTAATGAAAGGGCTAAGAATTAAGTTTTTTTTAAATACATTAATAAACCTGCCAGTGTCAACATATAAAATGAACACAAATACAAACATATATACATATAAGCGGTGGGAAATTAAAAATATACCCGCTACTCTTCTTGCTACTATAGTGATACTTTTAGTGGCATTCGCCATTTTTGTTGTAATTTATTTCAATTTTATTATAAGTACTTTTATAATAGATGCTTATACCATTATTGCTCAATAAACATACATCAAAACTTCTCATTATTATTATAACCATTAATTTATTGGGCAATGTAATGAACACATTAACACCAAATACAATTGACTGATGACCTTTGTAGGTACAAAAAAGTTACTCATGAGGCAAAAATTATATGGTAAACTTCTGTTTGCATTCCATTCAAGGATAAAAAAGAATTGCCTTATTTTAAAAATCCACTGACAATGTGATGTTTGATTACAACTACGTCAACACTCGACAGGAAAATTATCAGGAAGTTTTGATAATGTTTTTGTTGTAATTGTTGCTGTTGTTGATATGTTGTTGTAAACATTAACACAATCTTGAGGTTGGTAAATAATTAAACTGCAGTATTGACCCTTCTTTATCTTCGAATGGAATGCAGCGTGTTTTTATAAATGCATAGATTTTATTTGTAGTTTTATTCATTTACAAGAAAAAATAGCGTTGACAAAGATCTACTACTTAAAATATCACCTTGTAATACAATTGAACAACATTTATGGAATATAAAAGCGGACGAGTTATATTATTCATATTAATTTTCACATCATTTAAAAATGTTTATATATAAAAAGCTTTCCTTGTCCGACCATAATAACAAAATCCTTAATATGCTGTCATCTCAGTGCATATAGCGTTGACATTTTTAACTATTTTATGTATGAATATGCTATTCAGTATATATTGTAGGAGCATGACTATGATTTCATTACAGATTATCAGATTTTTACAAAAATGTCTAATTCTATACACACTTCTTATACTTATTAATCAGCAGTCTTTCCAGTAGACATGAGTAACTCGATCCATGAGCTCGTAAACCATATCAGTGACTTTTAGCTTTATTATGACTGATTTTCATTAAGTAATGGCAGTTTACTACCTTAACACATGTTTAAGTTAATACTTGTATTTGGTGGTATGGTAAACATCCAAAAACGGTTAATCGCAGCTACCACTAATGTAGGTTGTCCCTTTTTGGCCATCAAGCTTCGATTTGAACTATCTCACAGAGTTACATATGCCTAACAGAAAGTAAGAATTTCTTGTTATGGTCAGGTTACATAGTACTATCCTTGCGATCCCTTCAAAGTGTTCATCTAAACATTTGTAGAATACAAAACGTATCAATAGAGTAGCAAAATTCTAGTCTTTGTACTGATAGTATAGGCTGTAAAGCCGTCCACTTAAAACTATTTACGACATTTCATTGCTTAGGTCCGTAAATTGATTTTCATACAAAATTTAATTTCTTTTCAATAACACAAAAATAAACGCGCGGGTTACACTTCACTTATTAATATAACAAAAAAAAAATTTACAGTGTACGATATGTAACAAGTGTTCATGTTTCTTTTTCATTCGTGTAAATACACTTATCTGGTACAGACTATCACGTTCGCAACTTCACAGTCAAAATAAAAACACTCACCACTACAGACAACTCACAGCTATCATATTACAATTAGAAATACAATTACACATTCCATCAAACACTAGAAATACTACGTTACCGCTACATTAATGTTGTTGAATCACAATTATGAATAATAAGTCTTGTTACGTGCATTTAAATGAGTGCGACTCGGTTGACGAGCGGCGTTTTTCGTCGGCTGGTGTGCGCTTGTGTGGTCACCGGCTGGTAGATGAAGCTGGTCTTCGCCCGCTTCGCTGGGTGGACTGGAAAACAATAACAGTTCTCAATAACGGCTTCCATGATAGATTTCTTTGCCATATGCACGGGTTTTTATAAGCATACACATGTCAGTTTCAAAAGCGGAGACAAAAGTATACAAGTTAGATCAACCTTGCTGTACAGGGGTATAGCTGCCAGCGTTCTGGGCACTATGCTAGCTAGAGTATTGGATGACATATTTAATTTATAAGGGTTATTTTAGTTTATTTCATAATATTTTTAGGTTTTTGAGTTTTATATTTAAGTTTTGTTAATAATGTTTGTAAAATGAATTGTTAAATAAATAAATCACTTTGCTTACAAGTATCTGAACCTTATTTTAATTTCCACTGTATTTACGTTTGTATTTTAAAATCACTGACATATAAGCAGTGGCAAACAAATCCCATTATAATAAGTTTAAATCAACAATTCAACAAACTAGCATTTCATAAGTGACTTACTGGTATAGTTTTCGGTTACGGTTGACAGGTCTATTTTCACGGGCTTCGTTACTTCCACATCAATTTCTTCATAGGAGTGGTCTAAAACCTAAGAATAAAAACAGAAATATCTAAATCAGTTCAAACTCAAATGTAACTGGTTACATTAATTGATTTACTCTGATAAATTAAATACCAGATTGAATATACATTAGGTACATTAGTAACTTTCTAAGATAGTTATGTTCACTACTATTAACAAACAATTCACTTTATTCAACGTAAAATATAATAATAACACAATGAAATTTCCAAATAAAACAATACAAAAAAGGTGATAACCTTCTGGTATGAAGTTGCAATGTTATTAGGTATTACTGAACATTAATTTTATATATTACCTCAATATCGCTGACTTCTTCCCCGGAGTCCACATCGGTCACGTAGGAAGCGAGTGACGGCCCAGCGGCCAGAAGGCGGTACGTTCCACCCACCATGCCGGTACCTTCCACCTCTTCTACCTCTAACTCCTGGTCTGACACCTCCTGGAAACGGTATGAATCAAATAAAATTGCTATGTTTTGAAAGGAGGCAAAACCGTAGTAGTTCGACCGGAGAGGTCATCTATTTCTAACATGGAGCAGGTCCTGTAATGTAATTTCTTGGAGGGGGTTGGAGGGGAATAGATGTGGCGGTAGTGTTACATGATTTGAACCACACAGATTTCTATTATCTTAAAGATTTACTGGAATTTAAAAGTTATGTGTACATTTCTACCGAGTCATGGTAAACTTGACAGTAAGTAGTACTTGGCTTGTAATGTATCTGTGGTTGACTAAACCTTATTAGTTTAATAGCAATCATTTACTATTAAATAATAAAATGCATCATAAAAATGAGACAATATACAGACAGAAACAACCAATAGAGAAACCTTTTCACGATCTTTTAGTATGAGGCAATAACTTCTCATAGTTCTTTCTTATGAGTTCTGGAGTTACATACACTTGGACATAGAACTACTATCAGTATTCTGTCTCATAGAATTAATGTGTTAAATATTGGAAGTTCATCTAGAATGTCCACTGATAAGCAGGTCCATAACTGTATGATAAGATGCACCGGATGTGTTGCTTCTTATAACTTATTCATCTTACAAGTGACTACTTACTAGCAATTTTAAATTAAATTCTTATAATAACATTGTCCTATGGTGTAACTATTATCTATAAAGCTTAAAATCTTTGAAAACTTGTAGTTAAAAATTGCAGTGATAATGCATTGTTACTCATTTTTTCGTTATTATCAATTGAACCTTTATATTAACTGTAAATTTTATCGTCATTATAATATATCGTAGTAATATAAACATAACTGAAAGACGTTAGGTCAGTGAATTCGCCAATCGTCTTCGTAAAGAAGTGATAAGGAAGACCAGAGACAGAAAATTATATACATTTCGTACGTCATGATATGAAGGAATATATTAATCATGCTTTGAGTTAGCGAAATTACGTAAACAGGAACCTAACACTACCCAAGTGATATTTGATCACCGGTCATTTCCTTGCGTTAATGTCGGACTGCACTTTATAGTCATCGCAGACGATGTGCGTTTGATGAGATATTATTGGATAACCTATATAATATGACGACTAAGGTACGTATAAATAGAAAAGGTTGAAATAGTTATCAACGTATTTATGTAATCAAATTATTATGCGGTTAGCAGAAACATTAATGAGGTATTATTGTGCCATCTATACACTTTGATAACCCAGTAGCGTAAATTTCGGGTTTACGGACTAGAGGACGAAGTTAGATTCTAAGAAGCTTGTTTGTTTTTGATTTGATGTTTATTTCATGGTAAATATATTACGAATAAAAAATACATATTATATTTTTTAAGGTTGTAAAATCGCGGATTAGACGACAAGGCGATTCTCATTAAGTAAATCCATAATAGGATGACGAAATTTATGACATGAATTTTCTAAAATTCAATTGGAGAGTTGTACACACTACCACAATAAAAAATATTAAATATGATTTAATTTGCTGGCCAAGCACAATACGTTATAATACTACTTACATTACCTACAGACATACTGTTAATAAATGTATGTCAGTAATATTCTTTTTTTATGTATAGATATATAGAAGTGGCAAACGAGCATGCACTCCATGTTAAGTGGCTATTGGCACCCATGTATAACTTAGGTCTAACTGAGTACTAAGTTTACCAATTTACGATCGAAAAAGTGTTTCCCGTACCACTCCCGTCAAACCCGAAACATCAACGCTCAACAATGCTATTACTAGGCAGATAGGAGCGGTGGTGCTACTGGAGTAGAAACTGTTGCTTTAAGGGTACCCTAAAGGCCTTGTTCGTCTGATGAGCTTAAGACGGCAGTTAAAATTACCGTAGTTATACTCGCATCTCATCGATCTGTTATCACACAAGCGAGCTAAACTTCCTTTGAATACATCATTCAGTAGAGCCAGGCTCGGTAACTCGCAAAACCGCTGTTTTGCGGTGATGCACAGCAAGTTTTAGTGGCGACCAAACAAAATCGTGGTAAAGCTCTCTAGTCTATCACAGGCTAAGACTAAAACCAGTGTTGGAGACGCTAAACCAACCTGTTCCACGACAGTATCTTCTTCATCCACCTCCTCCTTAACTTCGGGATCGATCTCCACGTCCGCGTCCAACTCCGCGTCGGCGTCGGCGTCCGCGTCGTCCTCCGCGTCCGTGTCGCTGCCGAACCCGCTGTACTTCATCTCACCACGCTCCAGCGCTTCCAGGCTATCTGTTGAATTACACATGTGTGTATTAATATATATAAATAAATAAATCTATACAAATAAATAAAATTGAAGTGTCTGTTTGTGATTTCAAAATATAATTTTTTTACTCAATGCA
>DWPV01003905.1:0-14426 GCA_018251915.1 Urbanus proteus proteus
TTATCATGCTAAGAAACATTTAGTGGTATGGAACCCTCCATGTGCGAGTTCTACTCTCACTTGGCCGATTATTAAATCTACACATACATAGATATCACCGTCAAACATTATTTTGAAAGAATGACGACTGCCATGACAAACAACAAGCAAATATTTTTTTTATTTGTCCCAGGATTTTTCTACTTATTTGTATGTTTTCTCAGACATTATGACTAATATGTATTGTGTTAACTTAATTGAAATGAAATCGAGAGGGATTTGAGAGAGATGTCGTCCTAATTAGTCGCTATTGACAACCCGCATGCCATTACAGTTCCGTGCGGATCTATCGGTCATGCACAGGGATCACTTTGGTCCCTGACTAGACAGACATCTCTATGATTCGTACTTTCATGGAGATTTGAATTTTATTTAATTTCTTAATTATAATAAATCTCATTAAAATATGTCTAAGATTTAGATATACATACATAAATATATAGATTTGTGTTTTTTCTATAAAAACAAAAATATTTGGATAGTCATGAGATAAAACTAGTAGAATAAAAATATCACACTAAAAATTATAACTAAATAAGATTTACCAATTGTGTAGTGTACAAAAATACGAAAAAATTGATCTAGTAGAGAAAAGTCGTGAAGATTTCTGTGATGGATGACAATTACGAGGCTTATTCTGAACCCTTATAGCGTTTGTCTGTCCTAAATCCTATGTCATATATCATAAACCTAGCGTAGGCGATAGCAATTCTTTTGATCGTAATTGTACTAAAATACTACTTGTACGTTATTTCTTATGAAGTTGTAGTAGAGAGTGAACATGCAATTTACCTAATGTAAAGACCACCACCACAAACAATAATTCTCAATATTTAATTAATGCTCACTTACCGGATCACCAGATAAAGGATTATTTAGATAATAATACGGACTAAGATTTGACATGATTTTTTTGTGTCTATTCGCTTTCATTAACAATTAATTTTACAAATTAATAAAAACTTAAACCATACTATATAAAACTAAAAAAAAATAAAGATAAAATAACGAGCCCAGACCACTGCCTCTTGGGAGAGTCCCAAGAAGGCTGGCTGCATTTTCGCGCTGCATGGCCACAACGGGTTACTCACTGAGCTTACTGATTTATGTGATGGAGCTAATATATCAACGCATAGGACATGCCATACAAGTGATCTCCCCTGTTTCCAGGGAACGAGTGTCATACCAACAGGTCTCTTGTCATCGTCACGTGCTAAACCATTCGGTTCCAGAATAGCCGGGATGTTGATAATAAGGGCCCTTTGGATGATGTAGTTGACGCACGCGTGACGCGACAGGCGACTTCCACTGCAGCGGCAAGACAATCCGTGGTGGCCGCACTGAGTGACGTTTTTCATCAAAGAGACAGCAATGAGGATCATTTGTTTTTATACCTAATCGCAGCGAAATACAAGAACAAAATAAAAGATTATCCTAAAAGGTGCCTAAATGATACGATGGTAACGCCTGTAGCCAAAAACCTTTCATTAAATACATTTTATTAACAACTATCAGAAGAAGTACTATTCAATAATGAAAAAATAAATTAAATACTTAAAAGACGATATTATACATTGATAATAGTTTTTATAATTCGATGGCTTAAAATTTAGTTTCATCTACATCTGCAGATTCTTGATGGTGGTCATTGTTACAAAATATTTGTATAAATATTAACAAAATAATTATAACCTATTCAATTCAATAATCAAATTGCATAAAATATCCAAATTAAAGTATTAATTTAGAATTTGCATATTATATACGAGTTTTTGCTTATCATCCATTTTCACTGAAAATAAATTTCCGTGCGATGTATTTAATAAGTAATTAAAAGGGCCCAGACCTTTGATCTTTCTTGTGGTAAGCACTGAGCGGACCCGAAGCACTTCTAATAGATAAACATTCCTGTTTGTTTAAAAACCCATGTGTATTCCTATTACCTTTCAAAGGAACACTACCGTAATGATTGCAAACCTGGTAAAATACACAAAGTTGGGTTCTTCATATTCCACTTAAGCTTAAGTGTTTTAGCCGATTAATGATCCATATAACGTTTTTAACCAACGTTAACGTTGTTAACCAAATGGATCGCATTTTATATGTAGTTAATTGTGTTAACCTTGTAAGTATACCACCAGCGCTCCGTCTTTCCAGCGACTCTCTGCTGAGAAGTAATATAAATTTCCATTCAAGGTGAACAATTATTTAATAGTTTGAATGCGGGGAACCTCGTCACCTTTACTTCAATTTTGTAATAGTAGTATTATATAGATGTTTCGCGGATCTCAATTACCAATCGTCCGTGATTAACATGAACGTGACAGTAAAGAATACGAGGTGACGTAGGTCAGCTTCAATATTGAATAACACGGCTACTATGACGTAGTTCAGTAACGAGATTTCCATGTCCAATTGCGACATCAACATGAAACAATGTCCTCAACTAACACCCAAAATTGTATAACGATTCTTTTAGCTTCAATTTTATTTTAACACTGGCTGATCCCCACGATTTCACCTGCGTTAAAAAAGTAAAAAGGAATACTTATCTAAACATAGGTATCACCCCGCGTTCCCGTGAGGGGGCCCGCATACGCGTGGCGTGCGCCCTAATGCTTTTTTGGAAAATTAAAGTAGCCTATATTACGCCTTAGACTTTGAGCTATCTTCCAGTGAAAGGCCCGTCAAAATAGGTCGAACCGTTTCGAAGATTAGCTCAGCCAAACAGACAGACAGACAGACAGACAGACAGATAAACAGACAGTTCGTTAGACACACAGACAAAAATTTTTTTTGTTTGTATTTTCGTTATTGGTATCGTGTATATTTTTATATGCATTGAGTAAAAAAATGTTATTTTGAAATCACAAACAGACACTTGTAATTTTATTTATTTGTATAGATTAATAATATTTTGTTGTTCAGTGCGGATCCCAACTACCGGTCGGCCGTGATCAACACGAACGTGATAGTGAAGAACACGGGTGAGGTGACATGGCTCAGCCACGGGATATATGTGTCGGTGTGCGACATCAATGTGGAACAATTCCCGTTTGACGTACAGCTGTGTACGATGAAATGGGCTTCGTGGACGTACGACGGCTTCCAGGTAAGATTCCCTTGTTTGCGTACAGGCTTTGCGATCATGATTGGGGATTCAAATATATTTTTTAATAAAAAACGGTTTAGGAAAGCCATCGAGTGACTTGTGTACTTTCAGGAAATCTTGGATTTATCACGTACTTTTTAGTAGGGATATTTTTTTTGTTATGTTTTTATAATTGTAAGAATAAGATCGTACTTATTATGTAAGACAACAAGTTAAAGTATGGAGTTTTTACGCGAAATTCCTAAAAATGTTCGGAATAAACTGTAGCTAATGCCATGCCTTGTTAAACATCCAAGTTTGCGTGGCTGTTCTCCTTAATATCAAATTGGTCCTTCGGGATACTGGAGTAATTGTTTTATTTTGTATTTTCAAGACAAATGGAGATTGGTCAAGAGTTTTAGCATGTATTTTTTCCAGAAAATGATTCGCTAATAAAACAAAATTTTGTTAATTGCTGTTCATTTTACATAATTATAGAGTCAGTAGAACATGTATATAAATTACTATTATTGGAGGCCACTAGCAAGAAAAATAGTGGTAATAATATTTATGAGCGATACTAGTTTCACATAAAACGAAGTTATTTTTTTATACCTGGAGATATTCGAAGAGAAAATAGTTTAATTTAGATTTACTATTATCCGGAAGTCCATTGAAAAGGTGAGTCAACCGGAATGCAGGGACCCTATTAAATTAAGGGTTAATTCTGCTGGATATCCATGAAAATCATGCGGATCAGTGCATATCTGGCCCAAATGGGTAGCGAATTCATTTTCCTTGTTTTGCAAATAATGCTATTCACGTGTGGTTAAACAGCGAAATACGGTTGGCATTTTGTTGTGAAACCACATATAACTAACATTATGATAATGATGTGATCAAATAGTGACTAAAAATGTATTGTATTATTTACTAGCGACTCGCCCCGGCTTCGCACAGGTGCAATGCTTATACTAAATATACTACAGAATAAACTGATGTTATTATACATATAAACCTTCCTCTTCAATCTCTCTATCTATTAAAAAAATCGCATCAAAATCCGTTGCGTAGTTTTTTAAGATTTAAGCATACATAGGGATATAGGGACAGAGAGAGCGACTTTGTTTTATACTATGTAGTGTTGATACAACTAAAGTAGTGTGCGGACATACAGATAACCGGATGCAAACGCGTATGTAAAGCCGGCTAATCTAGTGAAAAGAGGTGTTGAAGTTACCACAACTGTAACGCTGCAAGAAACCGCAGCGATTCCATTCACATGTAGCCACTGCTTAGTTATATCCTATCATTACGGTTTGATATGGTTGTGAAACGTCTGAATTGACTTTTAGGGGTCCATAAAAAGCATTAAAATACTATGATAGGAAGATATGATGTAAATTTAATTAGTAGTTGATAAATTCTCTACCCTACATTGACCTAAACTAAGCAACAAGGACTATTTCTATATCGTAACTAGGATTGTGTGTCATGGGTATGATGTGAAATGAAAGACGAGTATTCTAAATCAGAAAACTCATAAAAGAAAGAAATCTTAGTCTTTTCTGTGAGAAAACTCCATTTACTATAACTATATTATGATGCTATTAATAGGTAACAATATAATTAAGTAAGGTAGGTATTAAGACCTTAATGTAGATTGTTACAAATTCCAAAAGAAGTGGAACGTAATTTTCATTTTCCAAAGTATTTTACCAATTTGTTACTAATAGCACTTAAGTACTATATTACTTAAGTTGTAGTGAAGACAGAAGCTTACTGGCAACGAAAC
This sequence comes from Urbanus proteus proteus, assembly GCA_018251915.1. Lineage (NCBI taxonomy): Eukaryota > Metazoa > Arthropoda > Insecta > Lepidoptera > Hesperiidae > Urbanus > Urbanus proteus. Next base: position 4,926 of record DWPV01003905.1, read on the forward strand.
TAAAAAATGTACAATAGAAAAGTAGAAGTCGCCACGAATTGTACTCATCGAAAACAAAAGGGACAAATTTTGGTACAGCGGCTTGCAATCAATTCAGTGACCCGTTTCTGAATTCCTTACTTAGCTTTAAAACGAAAGAGCAGATTAACTCATGCATTTATTTACGGCGGTGGATTTCAAGAATTGCAAATATAGGTAACTATACAGACTCGAGTCTTACCGTTGAGCTCAAACAATGGCCAGATTGCGTTTGACAAGAAGCACTTGACTTTTATATTATTTCTCCCGTAGAAATTGCTGAAAGCACCGCTATTCTATTAAGTTTGACTCGGAACATTTTCCTTGCACGCTAAACGCTCGACTCTAGAAAATAATATGTAGATGTATGTTAAAATGCGAATATCGCTTACTCATGTGCCCCATCTGGATACTAGTGTTCTGACTGTAATATCTGGACAAGTTTACCACACTTAGTGCAGATTTGAGGATATCTCATATGAGTTATTTCAGAATCTATTTACTGGATTTTTTAAGATTTCATACTAAGGATGTAATATAAATAAAATTGATCTGTCGAACTATAATTTTAAGCTTGTCATTTTAAAACTCACTATTAAAGTCATGCAAAAGCTCATAGATATATATTTTCTTTTTTTGTTTCACTATTTACTCAGGGTAATTAAAACGGTTAAATTAATGTGTAATTTAAGACAAAGAAGAAAGCACTGTAAAATAATCGTACAAAATCCATATGGCATAAGTATTATTTTTTAAACATAGAACTCCCAATGATTTGAGTTAATCAGTACATCCAAGTAACAGATAACATAATTATTAATATTTCTCTTTACTGTCCCTGAAATAAACCGAATAAATTTCCGCTACGAAGAGGGTTAATTAAGTTGTCTCCGAAAGCCATATAATCGTTTTAATTAATTTTAACTGTGTTGCCAAAGATAAGACTGAATAACTCCAAACATTTAAATTCCGTCATTAATGATGTTACATTTAATTTTGGACTCAGCTTTGGAGAGAGGTATAAAAAGTAACTTAAAGCGTTTATCGTTAGAAAGCAAAAATGTCACTGTAATTTATCTACTCGTCGGCGAGAAAACGACTTGTGGACTCAGACCAAAAAAGGTAGACTAAAAGGAAGAGGTCTCTTAGGAAATTGCTTGGATGCCTAGACTTAGTAATAAATTAACGTCGGGTGTAGATACAAAATCGTAAAACTAAAAGGTGAAAAAATATTTTTTATAATCATTGCGCTATAACTTGTCTATGATGAAGTTATTATATTAACACTTTAAGACTAAGACGATATTCATTGTTAAATGGTTCATATCCAAATATTATTATATTTAAAGATAGGTATTACTTTAAATCTTTTGATATTCCCCTTTACATTAAATACAATGCGCAAAATTTCGCGAGTTTCATTTTTTTCGAGGCTAAGTCTCTTCTTTTTTTGATCTGAGCTTGTGGATAACAATAGACCTCTGTTTGTCCCTTTTATATTACTACATTTTTCATTAGACTTTACAATGAAAGGCCACTTCGTTCTATAAATGTAGCTTGTTGCTCTAATGACTGACCTTTTTATCTTCAAAGATTAAAATATGTACATAACATCGAATGTCTACATTTGCATAAAAATCGTAATTTACGTAATTCTGTCTGAAATCTGTTTTAATGTACACAATCTGTACACCGTAACCGCAATAAATCAATACGAACCATACAAATAAATAAATCGAAGTAAATAATGAACATAAATATGTCAAAATAAGCATATCTTCCCAATTTTACAATTCAATATCAAATATGTATAGAAGCGAATTGCGGACAATTTAACTAAAATAAAAAATATGACTACTATTATAAATTTTTCAATACATACGCTATAAAATGTTTAAAATGTAACTCGATAGGTTCCGCAATTGAAATTGGTTTTAAACATATTGCTACTTCTAGAAAAAATCACATCCAAGTCTAAACAATGCGTTAGTAGGATATTGAATTAAAATTTACATCTCGAACATATCAAAAAGTTTGTAAAATAAACATAAAATAGAACTTTAACTCATATCATCAGTAACTTGCCATTTTCCAATTTGTTACTCTTTACGTTCATACGTCCTCAGAACGGCTAAGCTTGCAAATTCTGTATTCATCTTAGTCGTAGCACTGTCTACGTAAATATTACAAATGTTACGAATATCTCTTCCGGACGAGAGCATTATATGTATATTATGGTATGTGAATTTAGGTCCAATATATGCTCTCTTCATATAGTTTTGTTGCTTTAATGCAGTATTTTATAAGCTATGTGTATTTTTGGTTGACACTATTGATATACTAGTAAAATTCGCGGTACTTATAATAATGCTTGACGAATTAAATTCATTGTGTTATTTTTGGATAAATACAAAGAAAACATATCGCGGAAATGTAACATATTTATGAACAAACCTTGTACGTGTACATAGTGTACATATTATATATTTTAAATAAGTTGTATTTATTTCTAAGCCGGGAGAACCTTAATATACCACCGCCGGCCATATTCTTCGTTGAAATATTAAATGGAGAGGCTATAACGTGCCATCCATCAAATCTGTCATAAAAGTGTCATATTATCTTTAAGATAATCTCGAGAAAAGTTATCAAATTATCAGGTAGTCCGAAATTAACTGCTCTGTGTATAGACTGGATTGGTATACATTAATTTAATGATAAATTATCATTGAATAAATAAATTTATACAATGTAATCATTCTTGTCAAAAAGGCTTTGGAATCTGTCTAAGCAGCAAACACTGTACCTATCTTAATTTCGATATCATCATCATCATCATCACCCCAATAATGGGGTGATGATACCACTGCTGGGCACGGGTCTTCTCTCAGTGAGGGAGATTTTAGGCCTTAGTCCACCGTGCTGGCCAAGTGCGAATTGGTAGACAATTTCGATATAATAGATTATAATTTATTTGTGATTTCTTTTGTTCATTGTTTGGTTTGAAACTAAAAACCAATCCTTAATTTAGCAATTGCTTTGTGAACATGAACTGTCTAACTTTAAGTTAGTCTGTCACGGAGACGCATAATTATTTCACGCGAGGAATTTCTGAAATGTATCGTGTATCTAAACTTCGCCAATTTATTATCTGCGGTTTGCACTGAGGATTTCATCTATTCATATTGTAAATGATATTCATGGACTATTATTAACTAACTACAGATTTTAGTTCATTTTATGTAACTAAACATATCTACAGGAATCCTAATAATTATTATAAATGCGAAAGTCCGTTTATTTGTTTGTTTGTAACACCTTCACGCTTTAACTACTCAACCGATCGTTATGAAATTTTGCACACACATAGTAACGGGTCCAGAAAAGGACATAGAGTACCTTTCATCCCGAAAAAACGTACTACTCCCGAGGGATAGTAAAGTAACTTTTATACCTACAACCTGCAAGTATACAAGTCCAATATTTAACGCGAGCGAAGCCGCAGGCGAAAACTAGTTTAAATAAAAATATTCCATAAACGTTCTATACACTTTTTGAGCATACATTTGTGGGCTCATACACATTACCTTGTCGCGGCCTACAATTGTTTTTTTAACGTTCCAAAGCTCTGGTTGGCAGCGGGGAAATTTATGTTTAATGTGGCTTACTTGGTTAAAAACTCAACATTTTTTACAAATTAAAAGGCAGTAGGTTAGCCACATTAAACATACACAATATAAGCTTGAGCAAACATTTTCATTAAGGTTTATAGAAAAGCGGTCTCACTGTAAACTTATTACTGTTTGAAATTGTGTAAAAGAATATGAATTTATTATTTAAGCCGCTTCATATTATCATAATGTAAAAGATGTAAGTATCTCATTATATATGAACACGCAAAACGGTGTCGTAGCTATCGGTATACTAACAAAGTTTCTTTTTTGCCATATAATTTAAATGTTACAGGTAAAGCATACAACTGAAATGTTGCTCAAATGTTTTTATAGATAAGAAAAAGTAAAATATCTATCCCATTTTTATGAATGTTAATAGTAAATATGGTAGAAAAGATAGAGTAATACTTTAACGAAATAATAAATTAACCATAATTTACAGTTAATAGCAAAATATTTTTAAGATTATGACTAGATCTACTTATACAGTTACATCTTTCAAATCAAACATAATAAAAATCGTTTAATTTTAAGAAAATTTACAATTAGTTCCATGAATATGATTTTATGTTTAAAAACAACCTATCAATAAACAGATCAAAGCAAGTGGAAGCTCATAATAAAAATATTTTTCTTCAAACGTCTGCGGTCGCTATCGTTGTAAGCCGATTAGCACCGCGGCTCTATTAGATCAAAGCCCATATTTTTGCTTTTAATCTCCAGAAGCAAGCCTGATTGGAAAATATTTTCAAGAAGCCATTTTTTAATTTTTTTTTTAAACCAAAGTATCGTGTAATGCGATTTGGAAAATGAAAGAAGGAAATATTTTTTGTTCGTTCGGAATATATGATACTGCTTATTAGTATATGAACAGACAATAATTATGTACTTCCAAATTTCATATATTTGGGTTTTAAATGACACAATTATTTTTTTATTGTGTCTTTATGTCATTGAAGCAATTACTTCTAAATTAGAGGTGACTTAAAATGTAAAATTCTTTAAATTACTTAAGTCATTCCATTTCGACCAAAAACCTTTTTTCCTTTGTCCTGAGTTTAAAGATTTTTCACTCATCTCCAGTCTATATTAAACCCCTAATCTTAGAGCTATTAATAAAATCAATATTTATCTTATTAATATTTTTTAATCAAACAGCTGGATTTAAAGAAGCAATTCGACGAAGGCGACACGACAAATTACCAGACGAATGGTGAATTCGACCTGGTGAGCTTCGAAGCCATCAGACACAACCAGTACTACTCCTGCTGCGTGGAACCGTACCCCGACATCACATACGTCATCAAGCTCAGACGAAGACCAATGTTTTACGTCTTCAATCTTATTTTGCCGTGTCTTCTTATTAATGGGATTGGTAAGAATTATTGTAAAACTGTTGTAGAATTTGAATCGCTTGAGCTACACTGCAAATTAAAACGAACTGGCCCACTGACGAACATACACTTACTAAAACAGAAAGATAATCACTCATACATGATTGAGATAACGAACAAGTATTATTTCCTAACATTAAAGTTTTTTCTTATAAGTATGCACAACGTATTGACATCTCGTACTATAATGTAGATAAATAATTAAAAAAATAGTTTAAAAGTAGTACCTAGTTATCCATATCATAGGATATTCTGGTGTAGGTAACGATCAACTTGTAAAATTAGATTTGATAATGGATAAATCAAAAGTTACATGGTTGTTACTTAAGCCATGAGTAGAAATTAAGGTGAAATAAAAATGTTTTGTATCTATGTTGTAAAGTAGATCTTCCATTTCATTCCATTTCATTAATTACGGTAATACTCGCATTTTAAAAGTCACGTCTAGTTAAATAAACTACCTATACAATTGTATAAAATCCAAATGCAATTTCACAAAAAATAAGCGTTCTTTCCGAGCCATGAACGCAATTTCTTATTTCCTTACTTTAGCATAAAGTGTTCTATTAGAGAATGAATTTAAATTTTCCTCAATAATTTAGCAGTGAATCATTTTATTAATTTCCTTTATAATCTTTATTATTGACGATTGACTGCAGATGAAACTGTCGCAAAGGTTTGATAATTATATTTAATGGGTCGTCTCGGGAATGTCTATTAACTGTTTTCAAGGGGAGGATAAAACATTGTCTGGTTGGACTTTTTATTCAATATCCAAAAAAGAATAAAATTTAGATGAAGATAATTGGTCGAAATATAACTACATCGATCGGTCCAATATAAACTCAACTCAACGAGATAAATAATTGAATATTGCTCTTATGTATCGCTAAATGTAATTATGACAATAATTGACCATTAATATAATTCGGAGAAAAATATATTGGCCGAAATAAGACGTTTTCAGTCAGATAGTAACAAACAAAGCTTAACAATAAAGAACATATACTCAAAGTGTACTTATTACTGATTATATCACTTAATATCTCTGTTAATATCTGTTATTATTGACCTCCTTTATCTTATATGAATAATGGAGAGAAAAGTATTAAACAGTTGGGGGTTCTTAAAAAAAGGTGTGTGAAGGTGTATCCCGTCTAATTGTTAGGCTTAAAAATTATTTAGATGTGAAAAAGATGATATTTTTTACGAAATAATACAGAAAAAAATATTTTTTAGCCCTTCTGGTGTTTTACGTACCATCAGAATCCGGTGAGAAGGTGACTCTGGGAATTAGTGCGTTACTGTCAATGACGGTATTTCTCATGACCATTCGGGATACATTGCCTCCGACTGAGAAAACTCCATTAATAAGTAAGTAGTTATTGCATATTTATTTGTAGGTATATGTAGCAAAAATAATCACCATGAGCTGATTAACAGGCGGGGATTAACTCCCAGAAGGTGGGACCTTAAGGTATTTTACCAGAGTAAGGCCCTAAGGTATGATGGTAATTTACCAAAAGGTACCTAAAAAGGTAAATTCATCTTTGAGCCGGCCCTTATACACCATATTATAACTGCAACTAAGTAAAGATGAAAGTTGAAGCTGTTGAAATTTGTAGAACCCTTTGGTTCGACTCCGAAGAAATGATAGTGGCTACTTGCCATCAGATGGTCTGTTGTTACTTCTATAGCCCAATATAAAAATGTTGAGTGGTATCTCTCACAACCTTGAGACCGTATCTTTTTTTACAAAACTCTCAGACATGTAGGTTTCAACACTATATTGCCATTTACTGTTAAAGCAAGTGAATAGTAATATCTAGTTAACATAAAAAGTATAGTACAATTATTGTTACAGGTTTATATTATGGAGTGAGTACGTGTTTAGTATCATTCTCCGCATCACTTTCCGTCGTGACTCTCAACATATCTTACAGGCGAGTTCTAAGATAAATTTTGACCTAATTACATTATAAATAAATAATAAGTATTTGTAAATTCATTTTGCGAAACTTTGACCGGTGGGCACGGAGAATACGATTTGTAATTGAAATTTAAGCTCTGTTTGAACGCAATGAAACCAATTTCCTTGGAAATTGTGCATTATTGTTTTTGTTTGTGTCAGCGTATAATTAGTTCAACATTTCTGTGAGTAATATCTTTATTTTATTCAATTTAATATTTACCTAAGATTCGGATTCAGTTATAGAATAATTCAGTTATTAGATTTATTTCTCTGAAACTCAGATTCCTTTGAAAGTTTAATAGAACATAATTTAATTTTTAACCCATTGCAAGTTTCTGAATCAGATTTGTTAGATTACAACTAAATTGGGTAATAAGTTAATTAAATTAGTTTTGATGGGCTTTATTCGGATGGCCGGCCAAATGTTATAAACTTATTTAAGTTAAAACAAGTTTGTATAATCTAAAAACGATTTATCATTCATTCTCTGGGCGTTGACAATTCAAATATAATTATAGAACATACTAAAATAGATGCTCAAACAAACAAACGCTGATTATCTTATAATTTATCAATGGAAAATAGTGGTACAGACCTAATAGTTCAACATTATTCACGTGTTATTAAAACTGTTATTGTAACTCAATTTATCAATTTATCGACCCACTTCCATATATTTGTCGTATAAAATAGATTTCTAACTGCCACATAATTTGGAACTTGATTACAAATTAATAAAGCGAAATTTGGACACCCGAAGACCGTCAATTTCTTACATATACAGGGTGTAAGGTAAATTAAGAGACATACGTATATTTCAAAAGGAGAGAGGGAGTTGAACTTGAAAAGGAATACACAGCAGTCTCCTTAAAAGACAACTTGTATTCAATTTACTAATCCAATTCCTATGATTTTCGAAGTATTTCCATACAAATTATACCACTTACCATACGAAATAGTCGTGACGTGAGTTGGCGTAACGAAAATTGGATTGGTCGCCAATTTCCTTAACTTTCCATTCGATCAATCAAAACGCTGTCATACGGAAACCTACAAACGCGATCAAGAGACACTTTCGACAAACGTGACTTGGAAGCGTTTGCCAGTTGGCTCGAACGCCAAGACATTCAACTAGTACCAATACACTGGACATAGGAAGAAAAAGTGTCACACATCACCTACGATTTATAACTAAATTAGCTCTTGCCCGTGGCTTTGCACGCGTTAAATTACATGTAAACTTTCCCCTTGAATCATCCTATCCATTGAAAAAAAACGTATCAAAATCCGTTGCGTAGTTTTAACAATCTTAGTATACATGGGGATAGAAAAACAAAGCAACTATGTTAACCGACTTCCTTTTATACTATGTAGTGATGGCCGCTGCCAGGTATTTCGCTTACTAAATACAAAAGGGCCATAAGTGAAAAAAATATAAAAAATGTTTATTTTAAACGAGATGTAAATCGAATTATGTTTTTTTAAATATAAATACATTGATTTTATTGAGCTAAACTGTAAAGACAAAATGACTTAAGAGTATGTGCTATATTTTCTTTATAGTAGGTACAGTAATTTTTTAAATATAAATACATTGATTTTATTGGGCTAAATTGTAAATACAAAAATGACTTAAGAGTAGTTACTTTATAGTAGGTACAGTAGAAGCACTTCTAATGATATATATATTTTTTAATTTTAAGATTTCCTTTCTAAGCCCTTTTATATATTTAATCGATTTGCTTGAACACAAGTATGGGTAGTTACTTCAAGTGCGTGAAGGTGCGATATTGTTCGTAGAGGAGTGAGAGGGCAGCCGGTGCCGGCGCTCCTGCGCGAGCTCGTGTTGCAGCGGCTCGCCCGCCTGCTCTTCATCAACTTCGACACTGACACTGCGAAGGTGAGTATACCCAAATCTTTTCAGATCCAAGATATTTTTGAGATAAGTTTATTTAAAGGTGCTTGGTTGATAGCATATGGTAAGGCATACTATGTCTGCCTTGAATTGAATTGAAATGAAGGTAGAATAATGGCGCTGTTCAGTGTTGCTCTGTTCTGGTTTGAAAGGTGTGGAAAGATATACGAAGGGCCAATGAAACAATTAATTACTTACTGAATATCCGAATATTATCCGAGACGTTCTAGTTTGGTCCTTAAAAGTAGCAACACATATTTTGCAGGACTATTATTTGGGGTTAATAACAGATGTCCATGAGTGATATTATGGAAATTTGTTATCAACGTTAGTTGTTTGTAATTGACGCCGACTGCAGAGGCGTTACACACTTGTATTATAATAAAGAAATCTTACTAATATTACAAAGCTGAAAGTTTGTGAGGATGGATGGATGAATGGATGGATGGAAGTTTGTTACTCTATAACTTAAGAAGGGCTGAATGGATCTGGATGAAATTTGATGCAGACATAGACTGTAGTCTAAAG
>DWPV01003906.1:0-14422 GCA_018251915.1 Urbanus proteus proteus
CACCCACGACACAGGAGAAAATCCTACTGTGGGGCTATGAGTGTGAAGCGTTATTTATTTATTTTATTTATTTATAAGTGTAATGTTTATATCATTTATAACAATTAACAGTGAAAAACCATATACAGGTGCCGATTTACGATTGAACCGATCAGAAGAGGCTTTCCAGGAACTGAACAAGAAGTCCTCCGCTTTAAAAAAAATCCTGAGCAGAATACCTGATGAAATTACTGATAGAAAAACTTTTCTGGAAACTATCAAGTATGTTGGTGTAAAAAATAATTATTTTATATTTTTAATTATAACATACAATATAATAGATAACCCCTAGTTTTGAGGAGTGATTTAACTAAGAGGAGGTTGAGTAAAAGAAAGTAAGAGAAAGAAGGTTTAGCTGAGGTTGTTTCAAAGATTTAGCTGGTCCCCTTGTAACGGATACATGAAATTAAGTACTTTGTTAACATTTTGTGGGTTTGTTTGAGAAATTAGTTAAAATTTCTAATGTGTTTTTTATCTTATGTAGTATTAACAACTATTAGAGTAATTGCTTTTATTAATTAAAAATCCGGTAACCCATCTTTTCTCTAGTTAGACAGCTAACTAGAGTTGGGACTTCAACTGTTTGACTACAAGTGATGCCTCTAACTGGTCTAACAGTATTAATAATGAATGTTATACTATCAATTGATCAAGTCTCGTAATTATGAATTATTAATTTTCAATTAATAATGGACCAATCATAATATAAATTCCATCCTCATAGGGAAATAGCTTCAGCGATCAAGAAACTATTGGATGCAGTAAATGAGGTGTCCACATACACCCCTGGGCCAGGAAAGCAGGCCTTGGAACAGAGAAAAAGAGAATTTGTGAAATATTCGAAGCGATTTTCTAATACACTGAAGGAGTATTTCAAAGAGGGACAGTAAGTATATAATTATTTGTTTCAAATTAAGTGTTTGGTCCTTTTAATGCCAGTACTCATATAAATATATATAATACAATGAGTGATTGAGATATAATAAGTACTAGCATTAAAAATATATCCTCGATTATTAATTTATCAACCAGCTCAACTAAGTGGCCAATAAGAATCTCATTTTTGTAGCTTGTAACAATGCCATTCTGTATATTATAATGTCCATTCTATTCTATTCTAAATAAACAAATTGATAATATTTATTAATGATAATTGTTGAACTGTGTTCGGTAAACTTTTTCATAAATTACAGATAAACTTATTTTTTCTAATTCAGAATAATAGGTCTGGGTATATGGATTTTCCATAATATTAACAATTAACTGGGTCTTTTTAATGACCTCATTATCATTAAGTTAAATTATGTAAAAACATTTTGTTTATTGCTCACCATTAACATTTTTTCTATTGTTGCAGGGCCAATGCAGTGTTTGTTAGTGCACTCTACTTGATCCATCAAACAAACCAAATCCTGTACACTGTTAAAAACAAGTCTGAGTGATTGTTTTTATTGTTTTGAATTTATTAAATTGAAAATAAGTATTAAGTCTAAGAATTAATATAAAGAAAGCTTTTCATTGTTGTTACATTGCTATTTTGTAGTGATGATGGCGAGATATGTTAAATAATGAATTGTTTTTAAGATCTAGGCACCAATAATTACTATATTTTAACATACGAATTAAAGAGTTTATTGTTCTATGAGTGTAATAAATCCTAGTGTAACTATAAAGTGCACACTTGTAAGATACATAACATGTTATACTAATATTTTCTTGTTTATTGTATGTTTAATTCTTTTCATTTATTGATGGATTGTACATTGTAGTTGATAAAATATCATACAATATAGTATTAAAATCTACCTTTATTTTAATTATTTGTTGTTTATCATATTTATCCTTTCTTCTCACTTAAAAGCTTGTGACATTGTCTTAGCAATCTAAGGAATTTTCAGGGTAATTGTATGTTACTCTTTAAATACTCTCGTCTCTATAAAAGTTCAATGAAAAACAACTCAGCCGAGTGGAATATTAATGCAATAGTTATAAACTTTGCAGGGCGATTTTTATTTTAATCGAATCAAGTAATTTTCCAAAAAGAAACAAAGCGAAACATGCCTTTATAAAAGTAATGTTCAAATTGTTTACTTTTGGACTGGTTCATATTCAGAGAAAAAAGATGCGTACGATGGTTATTATGGACGCGCAATAAGTTAAAAGTAGTTTTTCGACTTAATTAAAAAGTAGGAACCGTTATGAACTGTTATGTAGGTAAAAATATAACCAAAATTAAAAAAAGTAAAAAGTATTAATATTTAAAAACGTGGTAGCGTAGAACGTACCACCTGCTCACCTTAGCAGTTCTTGTATTTTAGTGTTATGATGGTGTAGATACGGGCCGACTTAGAATACATTTATGATGTGACCTCTGTTTACAAATTTAATACACGCATGTATTTAATGTAAATGAAAGTTAAATGAACATAGTGTATCACTTATGTAGTAATTATATTAGTAACAATTTTGTTGGTCATAATATAATTAATACGTATAATACCTACCATGTCTCGATGTCGCTGTACCATCCTTCTGTAGGTGCCAGTAATTATTATTGAATTATTCGTATCAACATGCAAATTCTCGTAAGCTTACATTTACGTTAACGTCAGAAGCTGGTCGGAATTGTAGCATTCTCTAATAGATTTTTTAAATATGGGGTCTTTTTAGGGGGTAGTCTATACTCGCATACATACGACGAACATACGACCGGCATCATTTTAACTTAGTTTATTTATTGGATTACTTTATTTACTTCATAAATGTGAAAATTTACTTATTAGACATTGTTTTAAAAACTAAAAGAATGAGGTACGTTGTATCTACTCGTGTAGGTACAGGTAGGTGGGTGTTTGTCTACCAAACTTGAAAAGTGGAAGATCCACTCCCATAAACGTTTATTTTTTATTCAATTTTGTAAAATGTATAATTCATTTTCTGTATGCTAACGGAACGATTGCTAGTCATTTAAACATCTGGTCGCTTGCAGTATCCTCCAGACATCGATTAAAAATATAGTCTGTAAGCCGTATTTGCTGTCGATAGAAGCCAGTCTGTAATAAATACATTTCTAATACAAGGTGATGTCACAACATGAATGTTTTTTAGATTAGTTTGACCGCGTCTTGGGATCTGGCTTAGACTATTTTTCTGTATGCTGTTCTGGTAGTTCTGTACTTACTGGCTATATAAATAACTTCACAGGACGATGGTTATCTGTAAATTGGATTTAATCCTCTTGTAATCTTCTATAATAGTTCCCAGTGTAGGATAGCATGATCGGTACCTATTCAGTAGGTAGTTGACAGGTGATAGAAATTATCGTGATTCAGTGTTAGTCCTTTCTGCCATAAGTAACTAAATACGTAAGGTATGATCACTGCCGGTTTCAGGATGGGGGGAGGCGGTTGCCTGAAGCGTCGGGGTCCAGGGGCGCTACAGTCGTCAGTACCTGATCAAAAAACGCAATATCTTCAGCTTTATAATACACATTAGTGTAGCTAACCGAATATGCCACTTGCCTGGGCCGCCAAATGTGTGACTTGTTCGGGTGGCCTAAGTCTAAGTCGGGCTAAGGCCGGCCCTGGGTACGATGAGTTGGAACGCTTGATGTAAACTGAAAAAAACTGACATGCTGTACCTAAAACATACGAGCTCGTATATTAATGACCACCAAATACGTTGTAGATAGTAGGTACATACATTTACATTATTACGGATATCGATTATTATTATGGATATCGATAACCAATCCCAGATAAGATCACAGTTCTATCTGAGTTCGACAGATGCGATGCTACTCCTGAGGACTAAGTTGGATCGCCTTGAAAAAGTATGTCTCCTTTAGCTCCCCCTTTGAACCGAAACACAGCAGCGCTGAACACTACCGTTACGAGGCAGCAATAGGTGCGGTGATAGTGGCACCAGAGTTGAATCAAAAAGGGTTCTACACTTCTACCACCTTTACTTATGTTGATTTACAGGTACCTACTTGTAGATAACTATATCTATATTTTGTCGGTCTCTATATCTATAAAATGTGAAATTCTATGTGGTAACCTGGCCTTAGGTGTTAACATCTAATAGTGATTTACAGATATCCTATTCCAATCAGATGGAGTGCTGCACGGAAATTAAGGAAAAAATATTTTAATTAGGAATGTAAAAACTTCAGATTCTGTTTTTAACGAATAACCATGATTCTGATGATATGTTACAGTAATCAAAATATCATTAGGTAGGTTATATTCTAATATCTATATCTACGTGATAAATCCGCAACGCCGCACTTCCCTATTGCTTTGATATAATTACAGGCGTTCATAATTGCTTACAAATTACTGTAAAATACAAGTTCATGGGAAAAATAAGCAAGGTGTTTTTAGACAGTTTGGGATTACTGGTGTATTTCAAGGGAAAGAGTTTAGTAAATGAATTTCGTGACTGCATTGACGTGGGTCATGAAGCCTGCGTTGTGATTCGTCTCGTCGTGCGACAGCGGACAATGGCTGGTCGTGCCTCTTGCCCTCGACGCGTCTCAGTTATTCCTGCCCGTGACACTTGACACGGGAATCCACGGTCCACGACCTCACATATTTCCGCGTACACGTTTTTTACTTCATTCAATCGAAGTTGACTATTGGTTCAAACAGCGAATCATCAGAGGGCGTCATTTGCTTTTTTTTATTTTTTTAATCCTTTTGTAAATCGTCGGCGTTAAATTACTATTCTTCATTTCTATGCGTCTTAAAACATATTTTAGTTATTTAAACGTGCGACGCATACGCCGTATCTACCTAATGCAATTTGACAAAAAAAGTACTTTTTTTGTAAAATTGCATTAGGTACATACCTACGAGCATTGTTTTCCTTTTAAAATTGATACACAATTATTCCTAGCGGTAGGAAATTAATCTTGTTATACGTAAACATTAATTTTCATCAAGTTCTACTCCCATCTCTGATCCTGAAAAAAGGTTTATCATCATGGATCTTTTAATTGACCAAGACGGTAGAGCTATAAATAGGCATCTAACTTTAAACCTTAACGATATAGTAGTAACATGTCTGATATGTAACCTTTTCAGGCTGTGATAAAAACCTTAAATAAAACAAATGTTTGTCACTTACTTAGCTGGTTTGATAGGTTGTAAAAACCAGCCCATTCATACAATAGGTCACTTTCTTTCCGGATCAAATACGAACGTTCGTCTTATGACACCGAATCTTAACAATGAGTCAATCATGCGGATCAGTTAAAATATTCATAGCTTTAAAGCGGAGGCGTAATCGATTTTAACTTCGGCGCGTCGGTCCTGTACCGGCGCCGAGCAGATGAAAGCGCGTGATATGTTCACATTTATGGTAGGTACCAATGATTGTACTACCATACAATGCCATTTCTCTGTAACGTTACCTTTATATGTATGCCTTACATAATAAACGAACATTAATTGTCTCCTATATTTTTCTCACGGCGCCATATTGGCAGGCTGTTCAATGTAAATTTTGTTAGATTAATGCTTAGTAGCCGTGGTAACTGTGGTAACTGACTATTCTTGTAGTCAAATTATTGGTAAAAATTCTTCGTGTGATAGGCACTTCAATACTTAGGTATCAACTTTTGTACGACAACAACAAAAGTTTATTGTTGGACATAAGGAAAGTTTTCACTAAAGGAAAGGAGGAGGTGTAGGATAGGTAACTTAGGAGTTCAAGGTTTGCAACCACCTTTGGTTCAAATTCAAATTAGATCATAGGTATAAAAAAAACGTACGAATAAACCTATGGTCCTATAGTTCGGGAACAGAATATGGTATAAAATATAGGTTCACAATATTTCTTATTTTTCAATGTAACGTAGTTACGAGCGTAATGTGCAGGCTGGAGCTTTAGCTGTAGACTCCAGCATATTCAGCCTTTTTTGTATTAAATTGAAATTAGTTCCATCTCAAGTCAATGATAAATTTATTGTAACTGATGAGGACTGAGACGGTCCACCGCGTATATAAGAGAGCTGGTAACCACACTATTCCATTGAAACTCAATAATTGCTTTACGCTAGAAATAGGTGTGGAGCTGGTACTTTTCCGATTATACTATTATTGTCTACCAACTAGTCTGCTGATAAAACGACTGAACTGTAGGATTATTATGGTTATGAACTACTGAGGCTACATTTCGACGTAGGTACTCACCACGTGCGCTACGAACGTTCTTATTATAATGTTCAGTGAAACAAATGACGTAATTGATGTTTCCTGTTGTCCTGCATGTATCTACTCGAATACATAACACCGAACAGCGCTTAATATTGCTGGCATACAAAACAAGAAAAATGTTCATTGAATGGAAACGATCGTTCAACTAGGCCTCTGTATTCATTTGACTTCACTTACCTAAGGATGCGTATTGTGCACTGCACTGTTCAAAGTAAAGTATTTTTAATACCTAATTGAAATTGTTTTTCGTACCTGTTTAATCGATGTTTCAAATAAGACATAAAATTAGGTACCTACCTAAATAGGTCATAAATGTAGGAATTTAGCTATATTTTGCTTGGGAAGTCTAATGTAGCACTGATAGTACAGGGATATTGTATGGGTTTAATTACAGATGAAACTTAAATAGGTACATATACGTATGCATATTTATGGTACAAAATAGTTTTAAAACTGCTTATGTCCATATTTACGACAAACAGGTTCCCTAAAAAATATTAAAAATTATAAAAATGCTAAGGATGGGTACAAAATATTTCAAACATTTTTTTTATTTATATATAACACAGGATGTACGGCTCAAAACCCTAAAACTAAACATTTGTAACCATTTACGAATTAGCATTGTAGACTTTAGAAAAAGCTAGTTGACAATGCAACACATTTTGAATGTATGGCTGAGGAGCATCCCGTAATTGTTGCACATCAATCTCCGTTCCTTGTTGCAAAAACAAAGCATTTGTTATTGAAGATATTATCATTCGGTAACCAAAACTGTTATCGTGATTTATACTGACGATTCGAATCGTAACATTATACACATCGATGCATGAAAGTTCAACGGCGAAGTTTGCTTAATTCAGAATGGACCGGCTAAATTATTGGGGGCATCTTGATATTTATAGATATTTGAATAATATTTAAGCAGTGGTTTTTGTGCCATGCTTACCTGTTCCCTTGAAAGGTACCTCCTACTTTATAAATTAACATGAGCTTACTTGAACAAAAACTAACATTGTAGTGACACAAAACAACAGTATTATCTATACGTACCTACTGTAGATTTATTAATACATAGTAGAAATCATATAATCATGTAGGTAATCATATCTTATCCTAAATATAATAGACTGCTTTTCTTCTTACATTACGTACGTTAGTTAGGTACTTAGAAATTGTTAAAAATATATTGGCAAGTATAATTGTTTGTAAAGCATGATCTGCGTAGATATATGCGAATAATTACGCATACATCTAGATTTCCGGTTACATATGATCGTCTAGAAAAATATTGTAGGCTTTGTTCGGCAGTCACGTATATTTCCCTAAATGTTTTCAGAACTGACAAATTTCCATGTTTCAGGAGACAGATGTCGATGAAAAGTAGACGGTATAGCAACCCGTGTAATATTATGTGTGATAAAATATTAATGGAGCATCTGCTGGCGTCGGACTGCGCGGCGGGTGTGGGACGCATATGCAATGGCGTCTCCGCACGAAGATCGCCACTAGGGCTGCTAATATGGGTTTACACTATACTTTCAGCAGTTTCAATCTGTTGAAGCACGTATCATACTTGTAGGTGGTAAAATCATCCAAGTATTTAACAAGTAGGTATATAATTATAAATAAACGTCTTAGGGTCTTGTAGAGAGGGAGATTTCTTACCAAAACTTCCAATTACTCTACACACACACAGCGCAGGTTCTCTAATACGGTTACGTATGACCTATGTGATTTTTTATGGTCATTGCATTCACTAGGGTTGATTAAGATCATGTTGTTTTACTGTTTTCCATATGGCCAGATAAATACCTACATTGAGAAAAATGTAATATTTCTTTATGAGAAATGCGAAACTTAATTGATATGAGAAGGAATTAATAATATGTGGAGGCATAGAAGATTAATCAATCGCAATTTCTACGTTATTTTGGATCAGAAGTGCTGGTCTTTAGAAAGAGATAGAGTACATGATTTTTTAGTTCTAAGAGTTATCAGAATACACTGATGCGATTGCTGTGGAACCAACCTGTTTGCTTAACTAAACTATGTAGTTTGTGTTGAAATGTATCGCAAGGCGGGTATATTTCTTTGGTGTTTTTTCAGCTGTGAGCTAATTGTCTGGGTAGTAAATATAAAGGGATTTGGTTGTCTGCGTCTGTCTTTACATACGACGGCAGCCCTGAAAGGTAGGCAAATCTATGCTAATCTGACACACAGTTGTATAATATGCTGTTTTGACGGGTCAAGTGTCTGTTTCTTGAATCACAATTTATTACCAACCGAACAAAGGTGATTTCTCACTTTTAACATGCAGTAGGTATACAATTAATTGGGCTTTAAATATACAACACTTCGGAAATTATGTTAGGGTACGTATATTTAGACTGCGCAGATAGAGTAGGTACTTATAAGTTGAAGCACGTACAGTTCCCGAAATCTAAAGTCCTTAATGGTGCAGTAAATATACAGTTGATTTAAAAAAATTAAATAAACAGTTGTTAGTTACATAAATTTTGAACATATTTTTTGGTCTACGAAAAACTTAAGAAATAAAGAGATCCTCTTCTAGAGATCTCTTTCTATGAACTACGTATGAACATTTTAGAAAGTAAAAGTAGCAAACTAATATGTCCAGCTGACATCCTGATCCTACCACATGGTAAGTGCATATTACTTACCTCTAATGCAGCCATTCTCAAAGTGTGCTCTGCGGAGCCCTGGGGCTCCGCAAAGCCTTTGCCCCCGCAAGAATACCGCTCCGCGAGAATACTACCGTTAAATTATTTTTCTTTTATTATAGTATACATTTACATTGTAACATAATTATCGATTATAAAAATAATGCAGGTAACTTTTTCGTTTATTTTGGGGCTCCGTCAAAAGTTTCGCTATTAAAAAGGGCTCCACCACCAAAAAAGTTTGAAAACCACTGCTCTATATATATAACTTTCATCTTAATATTATTATAGACATCCATAGGTGGCAGTAAAGTATATTATAAAAATATACTTGTACATGATGAATACATCACCTCTTTTCTTAGGGAAGTTGGTTACAAATTTCCTGTTGGACACGTCTCTCCTTTTGAAATGACATTTGTCAACGAGGGAGAGACGAAGAAGGAAGGAAAGAAGAAAGAAGGCAGCTAATTTATTGATGCGAATAGGTTGATCAAGGCAGGTTGGTAGACTTTACATATCATTGAAACTTTATGAGAAATCACTGTCCTATTTACTGTTTAGCATTAAAAACCTTGGGTTAGCCCCAAAACATTTCAAAATCTTTGAGAAACTACTAAGATAGAAAATCTATAACTGCATTTATCCTACCTATTCACTTCAGCGCAGCACACTGTTGTTACAAGGCCAATATAGGAGAAGTACGACTCGTAGTATCGCTGGAAAAATGAAGTGCTCCTTTAACTCTACATTGAAATATTTCTAGTATACAGTGAGATGTTTTTAACGACTCTATTATTTAAGTCTTAAAAACTAAAACTCTATTTAAAGTATCCACGAGATCATAATCAAATGTTATAGGTAAGTAATTGTCCTAAGAAATAATTATAAATAATTCAAATACTTGATTATTATTGGATTAACTGAAGTAAAGAAGTCAAGCTCAGAACATGTCCTTCTATCTGTCTGATTTCTAACAGCAACAGCTACAGAACTAAATGTATTAGATAATGTGAAGAAATGAACGCCGGACAGGTAATAATACCTTTGGTAAGTATTTATAAAACACATCAATAGAATAAATATCTGTCTTTTGTGTCAAATTACTTATAAAATATAACACAAAGTCTGGAAATAATGTTGACGGCGCTTATACGGAAAAATAAATTTACAACACTTTTAAAGATCTAGATAGATATACCTAGACATCCATGGCATACAGTAGAATAATTTTGAAATTAAATATTTATCTTCCTAGAATTCAGCCGTCCAGATGCTACCGAATCTATTTACTATTCAATGAGTTAAGAAACGTCTAGTCAAAAACACGTGCAACTGTACTATTAGTGTTCCGTATTTTACCAGATCACTGCAAACTGTTATTGTGTTTGCTTGTTGAACAGTAATGAAGTTCCTTTATCCGACAAACATTGCGGAATCAATTCCCACCGGGTGCATGGGGTCACTCGTGAGATAATGTTGTGTGAGTGACAGTGGCTGTGCGGTGTGCAGGCGCCGGCATCTGTTCCCTGTCGTGGGAGTGCGCAGCGAAACCGATCGCACCATCGCACCAACAATAACACACAAATCAACGACCGGCCACGGCAGGTTACCCGAACTCACCCCTCTGGAAGCTGTGGGAACTTCCCAACACCATTAATAATATTAATAAATTCGCTCGCCAAATCCCCTTTGTATGCGGATATGGGGCGAGCGTCGCCTACTCATTGCACAACGACAAACACCCTTTGACTACCCTGCTTTGACCGTAACTGGTACTTGACGCCATTGAGATTTAATTGTTTGAGATTACAGGCTCAAACCGTTATATTACTGTTTTTGTTAACGGGTAATAATATTCTGTTATAGTTCCGAAAACATTATAATTTTAGATGAATTACTAAACTGTGTACTATAGTTGCACTATTTTTTTGTTTCAGTACAGTACTAGATATTTTTTGCAATACAAATTAGCGTATTTTTTATACGGGACCAAGCGATCACGCCTGTTGTTAGTAGTGCACTGGTAAAGTCACCGACATATTTAAATTACGATAGACATGATTAAACCATGATAACATCCATAAAAAATTAACTGATGCTTCCAGCAGTTCAACAACAAATTTGTCCATACGGAAGTATTAATCTGTTTTGTGTTACACAAGAGATATGGAAAAGAATACTCTTTTTTGAACATTACTTTTATAATTCAAAATATAGATACATTATCATTAGGGCTTGCTACGAGATAATTTATATCCGCATGGATATAAACACCACTACACATGTATTGTTTTATTCTGGTTATAATGATGACGTCATGGAAATTACAACCCGAGGGGTGAAATACCATCTGACGCCAGGTTCAACGCGGCGTGACCACATGATAATGGATTCTCATCAGCTCATCAACAAATTGGACTCGAATGTGAAATGCACCCTTAATTAAATTCTTGTTACTCTACATATATGTTTTGTTCTTAAGTTAATACTGATAGTAGGTAAGTGTAGTACTTACAAACTTACATAAGCATTGAGTAAAAAAATGTTGTTTTTAAATAACAAACAGACACTTCAATTTTATTAATTAGATAATTCTCTGTTTCCAACTTTGTGATTTTCATAATAGGTGCATCATATTATATCAGTTAATTAAAATTTTTGTTCGTTAAACCGCTGTACGTATTGTTAAAACTTATTAGATAATCCTATTATAAACCGTATTTATGTTAGATGCGCAACATACGAGCAAATAGCCAAGCTCGTGATAGGTACGTTCTAAATTATTGTATGCCAACATTACAATGGTAACGAGTCATGTTCCAGACCATAAGTTTTTCGATTATATCGGACGAGTGGGACGCGTGTCGAGCAACTGTCGTCGGCGGTCGCGTGCCCGCTTAATAAGCCCTTAATGAAATTAACGACTGTTCCTACGTGCCATATTGATAGGGATGACCAACAAAAACGTAACAATTACAAGTTTTGTATAATATCACGATTCTCCCTCTGCGGAATAAATTAACGCTAATGTTTTTTGAACCCTAACCCCAAAAATTAACAAGTTTTAAGTAAATACGAGGAGTAAATAGATAGTTACTCCAATTATATTTTTGTAATTTGTGTTTCGTAGAGCAAATTGCTATCCATTAATTTTATTAACTAAATATTTTTGAAATATTAGTGCCAAATTTTTAACAATATTTTGTGACATTGTTCTAAAAGCTGTCCAATATATAAATCAATGTTGAAACTATCTTCTAAAGGACCAAGACTACCTAGACCTATCTATTAAAAATATATAAAATTAATACATGTTACGCGAATTTTTTTTTTTTTACATTTTAAATACCTACTTAAGCCACTATTAGTACCTACCTACCTTTACAAAATTTGGATAGCAAATTTAAACCGATGACCTACTCTATCATTATCAAAAGAGTCACACACTGGGAGGGTACAAAGATTGTCGTTGTGTGGAGCAACACGGAGGGACACTGTTTACTCGTCGTTGGTGCTTACTTCGGATTTCTCCCTGCGATAAGTTGTTCGTTCCCGTTGCGTCATTTCGGTTTATGTCAAAACAACTACCTTACCATGATAAGTGTTTCGTTAGTACATGGTTTTGGTCATAAGTATTGCTTGATTAATTAAGGGCTAAATTTACATTGTACAAACTAAATTGAAACAAGTTCGATGATTCAAGTGTTTCGTACAGTTTTGTAAATCGTGTTTAGTGAGGTTAATATGATTTTTTAATCATAGGCATGTGTCGACTTCCTGCTACTCATCAAGAGATTACGCCACTAGTATTCTGAATCACGCTATCGAAGCATTCTCAGTATTGTGCATATATACAAGCTCCGAACTGGAACTGTCTGAGCATGGCCGTTCCCCAGGCATGATGACCTAGCCTAGCGGGAGATCTCTCGTTGCCAAGGCGCACAGATTTATAAGACCGAGAAATACTTACAAAAAATGACACTTAATAAATAGAAATAAAATAACGTAGCGCTCTGATCACAATAGGTAGGTACTTTGTTAGAATTGTACATGGATGAATACATTTGGGAATATAGATAGGTAAACTTAATAAGGTATTAATAACAAACAGAAACTAGAATCATAACATGGAAAAAATATTATGAAGGTTACTTTAACCTAAATACATTTTTCGTAAAGGGTTTAGGCCTCACCTATTCCCGTCGATCCCTTTTGAGACGCACATCGATGAATGAACACGTGCGCTCGTGCAAACACATGTGTGCTAGTCTTAAATCGGTTCCTTTCAGTACCTAACCGATTAGATAACGCGGGGCGCGAAAGGCAATTAGTTATTCAGGTCGACCATTCAAATATTTCGAAATATAAATAAGCAGAGGTCGATCACACTGAACTAGCTAGGTAGCTACTGAATCTTCAAATTTATTGCTTGCTCGCAGTTCCTTTAATCTTTTTTAATATGAAGAAGCAGCAAACGAGCATGCATACTCTTTTTTCATAAGATTGAATTAGTAAACGAACTAGCAGTCAACTTTTCCACCCATCGTAACGCGAACTGCTTCATGCCAGGAATATGTGTAGGTGTGTAGGTGATGCAGGTTCGATCGAATTACACACATGTATTGTCCTTCACCTTATCATAGGTGATTTATCAGTCATCAGCAGCTTTTAACATTGTTGTTATTAGGATTATGGAATGAACGACGAAGGTTTTACACCAAATATATGTATAAAACATATGATTCAAATAATAGTGTTTAGTTATAAAAATAACAGACACTACTGAAATAATCATTTTGCAGTCGGATACATATTACATTATAAACAGCGTTGCCAGATTCTCACCAAATCGGGATTTTGAATTTTTTTATTGAAAAAAGAGGGATTCGTTCGTCGAAAATAACGACATAGAGGACATAGTATGTTTATAGGACAAGTACGACGGCAAAAAAAGAAAAATTGCTCGGTCATAATATCTGCATTTTTCATAGCTGGAAATTATGTAACGGCGAAAAAAAAGGTTTTCAAAGTTGGTGATTTGGGATTGGGAAAGAACGGGACACGCCGTTTTAGTTGAAAAAATCATGACTGTCCCGCCAAAATCGGGACATCTGGCAACACTGATTATAAATCTTGAAAAATAGAGAAAAACTAAAATAAAATCATGTGTAGGCCGATCGGCCATATTGAAACGTCTAATGGTAATAAATGGTTTTATGGTTTTTTAATGGTTTTATAGAGGTTTTATAATCATTAAATTAGGATAGCTAACTGATATACTTAATATATTATATCTTAATTTAAGTAGGTTTACTACTTTGCCTAATGGTGTCCAAATTTCATATTGTTTACTTTTATTCTAATGTTATTATGATGTTGCTAGCATCAACATAGCCAAAGATCTATACAACCATAGATAAGCCCTGAGCATTCAAAAACTGTTTGCGTTTTGCGTAACTACTGCTGACCAGTGCT
>DWPV01003907.1:0-14419 GCA_018251915.1 Urbanus proteus proteus
AGACCAGGTAGACCAGGTAGACCAGGTAGACCAGGTAGACCAGGAAGACCAGGTAGACCAGGAAGACCAGGAAGACCTGGAAGACCAGGTAGACCAGGAAGATCATAAAGACCAGGAAGACCAGGTAGACCAAGTAGTTCAGGTAGACCTGGAAGACCACGTAGACCAGTAAGACCAGATAGACCAGGAAGACCAGGTAGACCAGGTAGACTTGGAATACCAGATAGACCAGGTAGACCACCTCACCTACCCGGTGGAATTGGTTGCGGCTGTGGCGCATACTACTGAAATTGTAATTACCAACTGACAATAAAAAAGAGCATTCATAAAATTTTATTGCGCTATTGTTAATAAATCAATTTTAGAGCATTTTTCACGTTAAATGTAAAATAAAATTTAGGAATATGGGGGCTACTTCGGTATATTCCCATTTTTATAATTGTTACAAAAGGCAAACTTAGAAAAACTTACAATTTGTGCCAGTTATCAGTCAAAGAGTAACAGGGGGTGTGCTTTTGAACAGTTTTACAAAAACGCAAATATTTCCAATACCATTAGAGTTTGGACATACATAAAACAAAATCCTATCGTACGAAAAGATTCGCTTTAACTATCGCTTTACGACAACATCCTTAGCTGGTGACTCATGACATATTTGACTAGCTGTCACTAGTATTTATCAAAATGTCGGTACTATTCAATATAATCCAATAAGCGTAAAGTTATTGAACATAAACTTTTATACGACAAAATACAGCTTTGAATACAGTTTCAAAGAATACATTTGAAGTTGTATTAAGAATTGGTGGTCATAAAAATGGCTAACACAAATAAACGTATAAAATGCGCTTGTTAACACGTATTTACAGATGTATGTCAGTTTGTCTGTCGCTTTATTTGGAAATTGTATAATTATGTTATTAATAATGTTACGCAGATTTATATGTATTTTTATTTAAGTAGGTTGGTTAATATATTGTGCCATATTAATCATAATACAAAGGTTCATGGTTTGATAACTATGATTGGTTGACATACCTAGATTAATATATTTAAGATCAAAAGTTTGTTTAACATTTTAGCTGGGATTCCAGGATACTATAAATATTTACACAAAAAGATGAAAACAAAACACCCATACCCAGAACGAAAACCTGATTTCATCATTTATGATCTACTTAGCCGAAGTTAACCTACTTGTAACTACCCAACTGAGCTTACAGTTGATAACACCAGTAACTCTACATATCTCGACACTTCTACGTACATATTTTTTTCTATATTAATCTTAATTAAAAGTGATCCTTTGTGAATAGTCTTTTGTGGTTCGACTCCGGTAGCACCTTATACTTTCTCCGCCACTCCTATTTCTGCCTCACAACCGCAGTGTTCAGCGCTGCTGTGTTCAAGTCTGAAAGGTGTGATAAGGGAAACATACTTATTCGAGGCGTTCCAGCTTAGTCCTCACGGGTAGTAACGCATCAGTGGTCGAACCTAGGTAGGACTGTGAGTTTATCTGGGGTTAATTACAGATTTCCATGGGAACATCAGGTGGACTGCATGCTCATTTGCTACTTCGATCATACATATAAAAAAATCTACTATATATTTCAGTGCCTCTGTCATCCTCTACTCTGTGCATAAAAATCGAAAGCTCAAATTCAAATCAATAGAAAAGTTGCGCAAAAATCAATCGTCGCTAACAATGGAACCTAGTCATACATTATACCCACCAGCTCATGTTAACAGGATTATTTTATCTAATACTGATGATCCGAATTGATTAATGCATTTCCACCTACATCTTACCTTGTATGTAAAGTGGGCAAATCAGATAAAGGGCTTGGAACTGTGAGCATTGCAAAATGAAAGATAGAATCTTTATTACTATATTAGTTTGGGTTTGTCACGATAATTTTGCTAAATCGTAATTACGTAAACATTAATGGCTTTAATGGTCTGCCATTTGGTTCGACTCCGGTGGTTTGATACACCTATATCTGTTTATAATATTAAGCTGTTTGTCTACGTTGCTGTGTACTGATTTTGTCCAACATTCCAAGTTGGAATAAAGAAGGATGTAAATTGGAATTTCATACAATATAGGTAGTCCTTAGAGCAGTTGTTCTCAAATGTTTTTGATGGCGGAGCCCTTTTAAGAAGCGAAATTTTTAACGGAGCTCAAAAGAGACGTAAAAGTTCCGTGCATTATTTTTATAATGGGTAATCTGTTACAAAGTAAGTGTTTACTAAAATAAAAGGAAAATAATCTAATGGGAGTATTCTCGCGGAACCCCAGGGCTTTGCGAAATATACTTAGAGCTGCCTATGAGGTACCATAGGTTCGAAGTTCGACTTCGGACTATAAATATATTTTTCCCGTAATAGCTATGTAATGTGTTTTTGTGTGAACGGATGAGACACGCGAAATAACTTAGTCCTCAGGGATAGAAATGCATTAGTGGCATCTTCAAGTCGGACTGCAAGCCTATTTACGGCTAATTATTTATAATAGGTATATCTGTGAGTGACAGAAAGTAAATAAAATTAGAAAGACAAGTTTGTTTACAACTTCGATAGCATAGAAAATGTAAAGATAAATTTGGACACAAATAAAAAAACCGCTAAAATTCGATACAACAATAAAAATCACTACAAACATAATGTTTGTTATACGCAAACTTTTACCAAAAAGTAAATATGGATCCAGCAAGGCCAATACATTTACCATAACGATGAATATCACCATCACGACAATACAATCGTTATGTTATTGTTGTAACGGCCGCGCTATAAACCATAAAACGTAAATGTACCAAATCTGTGGCCTGTACTGTAAAGGTAAGCGCATAGTACAATATCGTCGGAAAGTAAAGCTTTCTTTTTCAAAGTGCAATTTAAGACGCTAAACGTAAGTAGGTTTAATAAGTATTGATTATATATATTTATTGAGAACGTATGAGTGATAAATAAAAATGCTATTATTATAAGCTCCAACTTTTAGTAAAGCCTCTACTTACTTAAGCCTAAGCTTACATCTATCTATATATCATCTATCCTAATATTAAGATATTTATGACTTCATGACGACTTATCAATTAGACAATAATTCAGATAGCTGGGAAAAGCAATGAAAAGGTTCTTGGTTAACTACAGAGCTTACTTCTACTTAATACAGAACTGAATACCACCTTTATACAGCTTTATCACTGTTTCTGTTGTCTATTATATTCTTGTACACTAGATATTAGTGCTAGTACGTTTTATATTAAAAATATGTATATTTGTAATCAAAAACTGTAAAAAATATGTAATCATAAACTTTTAGGCTAGACTTTTAACTAGATATACTTTACATACTTAGTAAGTTCTTCTATTTAAGGGTAAAGAAACAAAACCTAAGAAAATTGGGGAAAAATTCATAAAATTGCAACGAAAAATATTTTTGTTACGTTGCAATGTAAACGTACCTTAATTCCTCATAAAACATAATTCCACCAGCTAAGTACCTTGCAGAATTGTTCCAATATTAGTGACCTTTCTAAACGGTGAGTCCCAAGGTGAAGTAGAGCTTGTTGCACACTTAATATTAATTGTTTATTAAAAATAGGCATATAATAATGTAGCTATGTTGTATAAAAATATTCATTGTAAATATATGAATGTTTTAGGCGGCAGAACTCTTTGTGTGAAAAAAAATGCTAAATAATGTGCAATGCCTTAGAATAACTGCTACTAAAACACAATATTTTGATCACATTTGAAGGTTGTGCTAATAAAGGTAAGTCTATATCTGAAGACCATATAAGAAGGCGTAGTGTTAAGGTAGTAGATTCTCGGAAGTTTGACTCTGAAGATACCGCCGCAACATCTATTTTTACCTGCTAGCAGCCGTGCTAAACGTCAATTCTGATTTGAAAAGTGCAGTAGTAGTAAGAGAGGTTTACTTTTCCGATATGTACCTACAATTTAGTGTTAAAAGATAGCAGATGCATCTATATCCACCTTCAATGAGACTATCTACTTCAATAAGACTAATCTCATCTGAGGTTGATTGTTTATGGGCGGCAGATGTTTCTTACCAACCGGAAAACTAGATGCTCGTTTTTCTGCAACACTTTTATGTCCCACTGCTGGACACGGATATTCTTCCATAACTAAACAATAAATTAATATATAAACTGAGGGAGGCTCGTTTGTCATTTCTATATTTAAAAATCGTATCTAAATAAGGTAAGCTCAAAATAGGTTAAAATGCATTTCTTACAAATATAAACACCTACTTAAAATAAAATTACTTCTAAACGTTGCAACGTAAGCCACTTATTATGGTAAGTACTTAAATGTTAGCCTGCACCCATCCTTACTCAAAAAACAATAGAATCGGAGACATAAGTTTACGCAATATGCTTGATCGATGAAGTCTATTAAACACCGTTCTGGCTTGACGCAGTTTCACAATGTACCAGACACCATAAGTACATTCACCTGTTGTATTGTCTTTACACTAAATTGACCTTTATGGTATTTAAAAATAAAGAGTTAATTACCGTGTACGATTTGAAGACGGTATACAAAACTTTTGGGCTACGATTATGTTTCCAAACTCTATGATTCATGATGCTACGCTTATTGTCTGGTTTATTTTGTGCATTTAGTGTGTTTTTCGTAAGGCAAGATAATGTTTGTTCTATTATTTAATGTACAGGTGCTGAGTGGTGCTGTGAACCAGTTTTATGGGTAAACAATGGAAAAAGAACTATAGTGATGCAAAGCTGCGCTAATCATGCTTTCGAAAACTGTGGTCCTTATGTTTTGAATGGCGTAAATATACTAATGATAGTAACAATGACTATTTGCAAAATTTTGAAAAGGTTCATGAGCTATGATGTCCATGCACTAAAACTTACAAAAGAGTTTATTAATTTAATTGACAGATAGGTATTTAGTCTTCAACCAGGCAACTTTTGTTTTATTTGGAACAAATTTACTTTTTACAGTAGTCTTATATGCGAACGATCACTTATATATATACGATATGATACGAGTATAAGCCAACCATATGTTATAAATGATAAGCTTGGGTGCTTATTCAATAATCCAGCCATTCCCAAACTGCGCTCCGCGAAGCCTTGGGACTACGAAAGAATACTCCCATTAGATTATTTTTCTTTTATTACAGTATAAACTTACATTGTGACATGATTACACATTATAAGAATAATGCATGTAACTTTTTCGTTTATTTTGGGGATCAAAAATTTCACTATTCAAAAGGGCTCCACCACCAAAATAGTTTGAGAACCACTGCTATAATCTATAGCATGCAAAGCTAAGATGATTTGAGTATGGCTAGTGTAGACCATGTTCTTTCATTTATTAAATGTCCCATAAAATGATATGAGCATGTCATACGATGAAGTAACAAACTCATTATACTACATAACATGTGAATCTTCCTAATTAAGCCACCGATTTCATTATTAACCCACATCAAATATTAGCTGGCCCACAAACCTTAAGCTGCGGTCACATTACCGCGCAAATTACGTCCTTACGTTCCACCATTTAAGGTAACGACCGATTCGACTAATGTGTCGTACGATGCACTATAGTTTTGACAGAAGGTCCAACGATTTAACAATGGACGGAATAAATCGTAGTAGTAAACATTATTTTAGTTAAGTACATGCGCACGTATGCATGATATGCTTCACACATAAATACACATAAATTTGAAGGTGGTAGAACCCCATTTAGTTCGACTCCGGCGGCACCACTGCCACACCTATATCTGCTGTGTTAAGCACTGCTGTGTTCTGGATTGAAGGGTGTGGTCAGGGAGACTCACTTATCCGAGGCCTTCCATCTCAGTCCTCTGGGGTAGCAACGCATCTGTGGTCAACCCCAAGTGTGACCGTGATCATATCTGAGATTGATTGCAAATGTTCATGGGCGGCAGTGGCCACTTACCAGCAGGTGGACTGCAAGCTCGTTTACCTCTATGCTTAGATCTTTAAAACTACGCAACGCATTTTGATGCCTTTTTTATGGATAAAGTGATTCAAGAGGAAGGTTTATATGTAATTTAAGGCGAAGCCGCGGGAAAAAGCTAGTTATGCAATAAAATAATGTTTGTTACAACTTCGATTAATTATGTATGTTGTTAAACTGCTGCACCTTTTATCAAAAATGATGTGATTTTGTGCGCTTTCCAGCGTCGCTGTCGATGTTATGCTCAACAGTTACCAATGCATGTGCAATGGAGATGTCTTCCTACTCAATAATCCATGGTCAGACCGTGATCTGCCCATACATATCACTAATAGATAGCCAGTCAGTTACAAGGTACAGTCGGATTGCTAGCTCTTACGGCTAAGTTTAACTATGTTAGTATACCGTCTTACACCTTTCAAAACAGAATACAGTAGAGCTTAACTGTTGTTATAACATTCATATCGCACAAAAAGTTGCGACGGTGTCTACGTTTAATTCTTTTATGACCGACCAAGTAGTATTTATCTTTCAACACAAGCTACGAAAATTACTTTATTATCCAGTTGCGTGTAGGCATTAAAACCGAACGTAAACCCAAAATGAGAGACCTTCTGCCGTCTATGTTATGTCCAATGTCACCGCAATTTAGACAAATCGAATACCGCGCAATCGGTTGACAAGCATGAAGGTTGCATCGCTGCACGACTGATGACGTCATACGTCGTGATTACGATGATTG
This sequence comes from Urbanus proteus proteus, assembly GCA_018251915.1. Taxonomy (NCBI): domain Eukaryota; kingdom Metazoa; phylum Arthropoda; class Insecta; order Lepidoptera; family Hesperiidae; genus Urbanus; species Urbanus proteus. Next base: position 6,737 of record DWPV01003907.1, read on the forward strand.
TCGTCAATATGGTTGCCACAATCGCGGATTTTTAATGGACAGTAGCTTTTGTCTTGTGTTTTTTATTACTTAACGTATTCGGATTCGAATATCGTGGTTGGGTGCATTTTAGGCCTTCATGAGTAGGGAAATAATGTTGAGTAGTGGAGCTAAAAGGCTTAGCCAACTATTGACCTAGCTAAATGATTGAGTACTTACCATCAGGTGGAAGACATAATTGCAAAACATACAAATTTACAAATTTTGTACTCTTATAATTACATACATTTATCTGTCAGGCTTTTGTTGTCCATTGCTGGATAAGCGTCTCCTAATTTGCGCTACTCGAACGATATACGGTAATTTTATTAAAGCAGCACACACAGATAAATTGGGGCTAATAGACTAAGCTTCAAGTCTCGCCAGCAGGGAAAATGTCACATCAATACCAAATATACGTCCACTTTAAAAAAAAATGAAAGTACAAATGAGCACGATTACCTAATCGGTCACCAACTTAGTTAAAAACAATAGTTTCATCGTCAAGTTTGAATTAAAAATATATATATCTTCACAATTACACACATTAATTTTAAAATAAAAAAAGAAATAAACTAAACGAATCTCATCTTGATTAAAGTACTGTTTACGACTGTCAAAGTCAAACTAATTAAAAATGCAAAGTTATACGTCTTTTTAGTTTTAACGGCTATAAAATATATTGCTACTGGTGTTAAGTTAGCTCATTAAGTTAACGAAGGTAGGAATGGTATGCTAAAATGAATATATTGATTGAAACGCCAAAATTGTTACGATGGTGCTTATAATTACTTAAATTATCAATAAAAGCCATACCTACTTTGCCTACTTTTAAATGAAGTTTGCTTTCTTTTCAATTCCGTGGAAACGAGGCTAATTTATTAGTACTTAAATTTATGTAATTATCTACCAGTTTTGCACTAGGTTTTGCACTATACGATTTTGTTAGATGTTTTTTACCATTTTGTCTGCGTTAATTATTTACTCACCTATTACTAGGTATTTGTGTAGCGAAATAAAATTAGTGTGTTCTGATAAGAAAGCTGTGGCAGGATAAAGTTTGTTACACGACAGGTTCTATCCTAGTTCTGAGTAATATTATAGTGCATTCATTGACTTAGTTAGGCATTGTCAAGTCAAAGGTAAAGCCATCTGTGGTCCGATTCTATACGCTGTACTGCTGCGTTCTGGTTTATGGGGTGTGGAAGAAGTACTTATCCAAAACATTCCAACTTCCTCAAAGGTAACAATGGGTAACATTGATTGAACTCAGATGGAAACTAATCTTATCTGGATTCATTACTGATGTCTATGTATGTCAGTTCCTACTTACATCACTTAGAAGTATGTAAATTCAATATTAATTTAATATTTCCAACTAAATATAAACACTTAAGCACTTTGCTTCATCTTTATGTCATTTGTCATTACAAACGATCGCTATAAACCTATGCCCCGGCTCTGCCCACGCGTAAATTAATATTATGCCGATCTATGTCCCAATACCAAACAATATTAACAATCGATTGTTCGCGTTTCGGTTTGTTCGTAGGATATCAAGTTCTATGACTGTGGTTTTGAAATTGTTGCTTAGTTATGGGATTTGGTTTCTATAAAGTGATACATTAATAATCTATTGCATTGTCGTTATTACGTCAACACAAATTATTGACAAAAAATTCTGTAATTTTCTGCTGCTTGTCCAATACATATTATGGTTTTTTGATCGGGTTTCCTTATACGAGAATTCCGGTTTAAACTACCGTGTGGTATTTGACTTTCGTTTTTCTAACCCAAACACGGCTGAGTATTGAACCGAACGTCAATTTTTTACCGTTGGAAAAATAAACCAACGCGTGCCTTTTTCCTGATTCTTTTTTCAAAATACTACGCATAGCGCACTAGACTACGCATAGCGTAGACTATGCATGGCGCAGTCGACTACGCATGGCGTACTACTACTGCCGTACTAATACTACGTATAGCGTAGTAACGTATTGTCGGATCAGTGTGTATAAAAGTTGAATATGATAGACTTCCAATTACGTATGGGGGACAAAGATGGAGTCGATTTTCGTCTTACGACTAGCCTTACGATCACCCCCTATTACGAGTTTATTACGTTTAGTACCTCGTTTACGTTTAGGCCCATACATCTACATGCAGCGCTCCTAGCGAACCGTATGGGTACTAAAATTTTACTATGGAAAAATGGGCGTAAACGTAAACCGAGATCATATCAAAAAACGTAACAAACTCGTACTAAGGGCTATCGTTGCTACACTGAAAAAGCCGAAATCGATTCTACTTAACCATCTGACCTATTCGAATCGCTTAACAAATTCAATTTTTGCCGTGCCACCTAGCTTTAATTCCCAATTTAATCAAAAAATGTTTGTTCTCACGTTTAACAAGAAAATGTATTTACTAGTATATGTATAAAATTGTATGTTCTGGTGTCCTAACCCTAGTCACTGATGATGCCGACGGCCTTGACGGCGAAGTCACGACGGTGACAAAATAACAGAGGATTTGTTTAATTTTAGTGGAAAACTGCGCGCAAGCATTAATCAGCGAAGAATTGATGGGGCGCGGATTATGTCATAAGATGTAGCGGCTTGATATCAAATACCGACCCAGATGTCCGGAATAATATAATCATTGATGTATCTATTGTCAACTCAAATTAATGCATAGCCGCACCTGATAATAAGTGGCCATTGGTTAATTGTAGATGGCCTTAATGTCATGATTTGATTAGAGCCACCTACAGCTACTATAAAAACATGGTAGGTATAGCTAAAACTTGTCCCTATAGTTCCGGGACCAGAATAGGGGTAGCCCTCTTACGACAGGCAGGGGATACCGTAGGGTATCCCCTGCCTGTCGTAAGAGGCGACTAAAAGGGGGCTCCGGGGTTGCGGGCGGCTAGAGTGGGAGCTCTAACCGTCCGTCCAGCGGCCCCAGGAAGGACAGCGGTATGTGTGGTCGCGTACTAAAAAAAAGTATTTTTGTAAATGCAACAAACACTTCGTTGTATAACTCGCATAGATGCTCGCTTATGAATTACACCACAACAAAACAACTATCTCAACCAAAATAGGATTGAAACGCGTATTTTCTATGCTAATGTCGAATGTTACTTTAATTGGAATGGCCTTTACTTCGAATACCATGTGTAGTGTATGTACACATTGTACACACATATGTACATATATTTACATATATGTATCTACGTTTGTGACTCACGTGTAAATGTTTTAAATATTTTTTAGTTTCATCTTAATTGGAGATCGTAAAGTTTGCTAATTAGTGGAGAGGACTTTGTGATTTATTTCTCTTACTTTTATTCAACCAATTCGACTGTATTAGATACATGATACATTTTATTAGTACGTTTTTTTTATTTGTAAGAAAAGTAATTTTTTACGTTATTTTTTTTTAATTTGTCTTGCGCCTATCTTACATTAAAAAATAACTTTAAAAGGTTACATAATGGTATTATTGTATTAGTGATATGGTCATAAGTACGATGGTATTTTACAGAATATTTTGGCACAACCCTATTAAAGTACTTTATTCAAGTTTTGGATTTATTATAACTTAATGCGACAGTAACTACTTAACGGCAGTTGAATTGTATACCTAAGCTAAGTAACTGGTAAATTGATACTTAATGGGTAAGTCGATATTAGTCAAGACCTAAACCAATAAATAAAAAACATTGATATAGGTATCCAAACCATTATAATTGTAGGAATCTATCGAATGTATATGAAATATTCACTTTAAAATTATAATAAAAAGTCATCCAAAAATCAGCTAAAAGTGGACTTTAAAAGACAAAAAATCACTAAGTACTAATTACCATGCACTAAGTTTAGGGTGGTAAAACTCTATGTAGTTTGACTCCGTTGGTACCACCACCACACCTATATCTGCTTAATAAAAGCAGTGTTAAGCACTGCTGTGTTCTGGTCTGACGTGTGTGGTATACTTATCCGAGACGTTCCAGCTCAGTCCTCAGCAGTAGCAATACATCTGTGGTCAACCTCAGATCTTCATCAACCTTGATCTTACCTTGATCGTAAACACTGCCTTTGCCGCCCGGCCACTGCCGCTCATGAACATCATCATGGGCAGCAGTTGCCACTTACCATCAGGTGGATTGCATGCTCGTTTACTACTTCCATCAAACAAAAAAAGTAGTAAGTACTATTACTACTTTCACTACTTGTAAGTACCAAGACAGCATAAGCATAAACAAAGCCACAGGAAAAAAGGCGTAAAAATAAAACTAATGACGAATTCGTCATGACAAGATTTAATTCCGCTACAGGATGAGTATGACATGTTTAATAAAACTAATGACGAATTCGTCATGACAAGATTTAATTCCGCTACAGGATGAGTATGACATTTTTATGCTGGAAATAGCTTCATTTGCATTTAATTGTCATCAGGTGTGCGTTATGACAATTTACATAAATATCTTGCAGTGTAGTCTGGATGATACTTTAATTATGATTAATCTATCAACACATTGATTCTGAACAATTATGTTTGTATTACATAGAATTGTTTTCTATGTACGGTCATTTGTCTTAACTATCATGTATGAATACGAGGACATATTATGGTAATCTTTTTACTTTGACGCCTGCCCGACATAGCAAGATTAAATGTCGTTTGAATTTCTGTAAAATTCATAAATAAAATTATGACTTAAATTAAAAAGGGTGGTACTGTAAACATCCACTGTGTTACACCAGGCACGCTTATGACCAACTGCCATTCCCAGCCAGGCAGATGACAGATTTAGATGACGAATGTAGATTCTGGGTCTGGGTGTTAAAGCGGTCACCTTCGTGTGTGTCCACTACAAAGGAAGTCACCAATTTGATAATTTAAGTATGCAAAAAATATTTAGGTAATAACTCAATTCAATATGTCATTATTACAACAAATTAATTTTATGACATATTATGCACTTCCTTCCATAACTTTCTATATTATTCAATCAAAACATTTCAAAACCAAAAAACAGAAGCGACAAACACAGGTTAATAAAAAGTCTAGCTCAAAAAACCGAATCAATATCGTTACATAACCGGTCGCGACGATATTAACAATATATACTACACTGTGGGAACTAGGTCGGGGGAGTCTCGAATTTGTTGTGACACGGACGCTGGCGCCGCTCGTGTAGGTGTGTGGTGGAAGTTAGAGACGGTTGGCTTGAATCGCTTGGCGTTGTAACATTTTGTTCCTAAAAACTGGACTAAATGACGAAACATGGCACTAGAAATAAAACGAAAATATTAAGGTTTGATAGCTTCCATCAAATCTTAATATTTATGTATTTTCAAATTAGTCCTTAAAAGTACTCATGCAGTTGTAGCTGATATTGAGTATAGTTTTGAATTAGCATATTCATTCGCATCTATTCTACTGTATAGAACTACATGCTCGTGTACAATCTTAATATGAAAAAAAATAATTCACGATAATGTCATGTGTTCAGTAGCATCTTATTCTTCCTATAGACATCGTAATGTATCCTACGAGATTGATATTGATAGAGTAACATAATTTGTTTCAGCCATAGATGTAGGATTCTAAAAAGATCAACAACGTCAAACAAAACGTGTTGCCAAAATTGAATGTAACAGTGTATACTTTCACATTTGGATTTAGTTAAATTAATTATGAAATAAATTAATTTTAAAGTGTTTTTAATAAATTTAATAACTCATTATCGATATATCAATCTGTTATGAGTTATTACCCCAACATTATCTTAGCGTAAATGAATACTTTTATAAACCATATATTTTAATTAGTAATTCTGCATAAAGATATAATAATATATACATTTATTAATAGAATAATGCATATACTATTGTAAAAACTAATTTAGAAACATATTAATCAATTATTTTGGTTAATATTTGCTTTAAACGTTATAATATAAAAGTCTTATTTACCTGTGAAAATTACGCTTTTGTGGGTTGTTTCGATATGTAACATAACAGTCGACAATACAGCAAAACACCATTGTAATGTAAATTCTTACCTTAACCAAGAACTTATTTAATTTTTTTTAAATATGAGTACACTACGTAGCTGCGTGATGATATGGGAAGATATTTCAAAAATACGTGCCAATTAGTGACTTTCTTGCATCTCTTTCGCACTAGTAGAATTTCATATTCTATTAAAAATCCTTTTCACACGCGTTGTTGGTCTTTATTATATCCTTTGTCTATGGTCCAACCAGTAAATGACAGCTTTCAGTAAAGTATTATTTGAGTGTCCAGACTAATAGTTCTGACGTCAAGTACAGCTAATGAAGTCTAATCCATCTGGAGCTCACCAACTACTACTGTAATAGAATTTCCACGGAAGATAGTGAAAACTTGAATTACTTAAGTCAAGTTAACACAAAGCGTAAGGTTTAAGATTTAAGGATTTAAGAGCGGAGTTATTAATATCTGATGATACATATAAAATTGTATTTACTATTAAGACATTTTTATTAATTTAGTTTATAGATATTTAATGTAATGAAGATATAAAAGCAATATATTACTTGTTTTATATTAATGTTCTTGTTGTTTTTTTTTATCCCTATTACTCGTATATATCTATGTATATGTTTCTCGTGTATAATATAAAAAACTTGCGGTAATGCACATAATTTGTAATAATAATACGATTTAGAAATATCATATTAGCGCAAATATGTCTGTGAAATATAGAATTATTGTCCATGGTTTTGACTGCAGAAAAAGGAAAGAAGATAGATTATAATGGAAACAGCTGTAGCCAAAACAAACACATAGAAGTCAATAATAGTATTACATTACCATTAAGACACCTGCATTTTTATTGTTTACTTGTTTTTAATACAGGTGGTTGTGACAATCATGTTTATACAACCAATTATATGCCTTCTGTACAATGTAATGAGCAAGATTTTTGTGTGAAAAATTAACAATGTGACATTAAAGACTCAAATATTTTTCAACAACATCCTGTACGGATGTTGTTGAAAAATATTTGATTTGAGTCTTGTAACCATGGCAACCAATGTGACAATTTAAATTGGACCTTATCTTAAAGTAATTGAGTAGCTTTTGATCGTAGACTATATTATTTCCTCATTAGAAATTTTTAGAGAAAAAATCTATGATAAATATGCAAATACGGTTGTCTATGGTAGGAAATACCACCGTTCGATACTTTGTGTCTAGCTAACATGTTTGTACTGTAAAACTGCGCATTATGGCATGTTTATAAAGTTCTACAAAAACTTACTACCCGTAAAACACAACTAATGTTTCAATAACTGGCAACCACTGACGTTAAGTATGACCGACTTTTCATACTGGTAGTCGTCTCGATATGCCTACATGGCACTTTCTGTTGTCGATTTCTTTCATGGGTTTGACATACAATCAAGACCTCATCCAAATAGCGGAGTATCTTCCACAAAAAAAGTTTATTTTACTCAATACATCAACAAAATTTCACATCTTCACCTTTGGAAATAAATAAAACCCAAATAAAATATACATAAATATATTCTACAAAATTCTGTTCCCTTGTACATTATTTTTATTATTCATCATAATCTTCTCTTGCCGCTTCTTCTCTTCTTTG
>DWPV01003908.1:0-14419 GCA_018251915.1 Urbanus proteus proteus
CCGTCTTTTCTTCAGCAGTTACGCAAAACGTTAACAGTTTTTGAATGCGCAGGGCCTATCTATGGTAAAAATCTTTGCTTTTAAACCAATAAAAACCCGCGTGGCGGAACGGTTACCATACTGGTCTGATGCGCAGTGGCTCCCGGGTTCGATTCCCGTTTAGACAGTTATCTGAACGATGAATATAGAACAAAGTGAAGGCGCATGAGGTCAACATGTACTTGACCTTACGATGCCAGTAAGCGTATGTTTTTGATATCTATATAAAATATAAAGTTTTGATGTCTGTCGATCATATGCTTGTAAACCATCTAAACCCGCGTGGCGGAGCGGTTACCATACCTGTTCATGCGCAGTAGGTCCCGGGTTCGATTCCCAGCTAGACACATATCTGAATGACAAATTTTGATTTCTATTCTGGGTCTGGGTGTTTGTGTACTCGTCTTTGTGTGTCTATGGCACCCACGAAAGAGGAGAAAATCCTACTATGGGACTATAAATGTAGAAGGCGTCGTTTTTTGTGTAGTAGCAAAGCAACACTGGCTTATTTCAGACTCTTCTTATGTGGGGTTGAATATTTTCAGGTAGACTGCATGAACGTTTGATACCTATGAATTTAAAAAAATATCGTAAAGGCCGTTAAAATGTGATTATTTCCGTAGTGTACTGTAATAAAATATTTTATCACGGAAGCGTGTCTTTAAAACAACACGATTTTTCGATTATTCCAAGGTTCTAAGTCTAATCTCACGTAATGTTCCAATTAAAACACCGCAAGTCCTTATAACATTTTTTATTCGTATGTTTGTTTATAGCACAGTGTGACCTAAGCCCGCACTTTACGCACGCCTTTCCGTGTGCGAGCGGACTTATGTCACGCGTACTATAAAATAAAATACGATACTAGTGATCTAAGTTGCCTATTATGCGCGGCGTTTAGCGCGCGCTAACTTCACACCGTGCAGTAATAGGCAACTTAGATCACCCGTATCGTAATGTACTATTCTTAATACTTTTTGTATCATTCATTCGATTGTGATAAAACTTTTGTAAGATGCAGTTCGCACGACGAATAAATTTTTGAAATAATACAACCGTTTTACAATAGATGTCGTAAGAGATGTTACACGCACAATCAAAACTTCAAGATTTTTAGACCCGATTAGAAGTTTGGAATATTACAATGGAGTACCTTAAGAAGATAGTTAACAAGATACAATATTAAAGTAAATATTAATCGTGCCTGGTGCGGCCTCTCAACCTAGAACTATATAACTATTAAGTTTATTACGTTTAGTGAAACGTTCCTCGCTTACGTTTGCGCCCATACATCTACATGCAGCGCTCCTAGCGGACCGTTTAGGTATTAAAATTGAACTATGAAAAAACGGGCGTAAATGCAAACCGAGATCGTATGAAGAATACATACTTATTAAGAGATCGTATTAAGAAACGTACGTAAGGGTACCTACTTGCCTTAGCCAACCTCAAATAAATAAAATAGGTAGATTACTCACCGCCTTGTATTTGAGCGAAGCCAAAAAACCGCACTACTTTCATGTATTTATACGCACACACTCACACAAAACTAGCGTAGTTTCATGTCAGTACCTTTGTTTATTTACCCTCACATAATCACTTTTTTAGCCCGACCATTTTAAAAACGGCTTCATTTTTTGTTAGGAATGATAGATCTACCTACTTTATTAATCTCAGTAGTCAACAAACAAGTTTGACAATATAGCGAGGTAATAAGGTATCAATTACATATACACAAACAACCAGACCAAAAACTAACATTCAACATTAAGATTTGGCCGGGAATCGAACCAGAACCATTTGAGTATCAGACCGGTATTATGATCTTCGCGACGCGGGTCGTCTAACTCATCCTCAACTGTCCATGACGTAAAGTCGCGGACAAAACCTAGTATATAATCATATAAAATGTAGGTCACATATTATGACGTAACAATCTAAGTATGACTGTAGTCATAGTTAACATTGCATCACACAGCGGTTTAGGCTAATATATTCCACACAGCGCTTACTACGTGTGCGTGAGGTGGATAAGTCCGTTGGATTACATATTGTCATATTGATGTCATAATAATGACTGACAACTTTCTTTTGTTGCCATTTCTGCAATGAAACAAAGAGTATACAGGTCATTTGATTGTGATTACTGTCGCTTATGCACTTTTGTGATCAACTCCAGATAAGATTAGAGTCCTACCTAAGATCCGCTGCAGATGCGACGATAGTAAAGTATACTACCCCTTTTTTGACGAGGGGGAAAACCTTCAAAAGGTACCCGACGCCTCGGGAGCGACGCCGGGTTATGTGAGACCGGGTTACAATTGCCATAATACAGTCGACTCGATTAAGAACCAAAAAAATAAGCGATTACCAAGTGTCAAACAAAGTGTTGGAGACTTGGGAATCTCAGATTTTTTTCAAGTAAATTGCCATTTTCATTTCATGTTCCTGTAATCTAGTATATTCCGAATATGTGAGTTTCCACTAGTTCAATTTATAGTCTGTGTGTAAATCAGAGTCCGAGAGGGCCCCCTGAGCTCGAGGGATCCAAGGCACTGCCCTACCTTGCCCCCCCGATAGCTACGCCACTGGCTTGAGGACTAAGTTGGCTCGCGTCGCATAAGCATATCTCCCTCACCATACTCTTCAAACCAGAACACAGCAGCGCTTAACATTGCTGCTGAAGAGCAGAAATAGGTGTGTACCAGAAACCAAGATAAAAAAATCTTCGTAAACAACGATCTCATACTATTCGCTTTTCCGCCACACAAGTCATAGAAAATTTAACTACCAGTATATCATGACTCAAGCCACTTTTAAGTACACCTCAATTAACAAATTCAAAACTTCTTAAGCTAGATTCCGGTTCGCTTACGTCAATCAGAGAGCAACAGGAAACAAACACCGTTTTGCCTATATCTGGCATGTGACTCAATGGCCGTACGTGATCTTACCGTAAACACTGAAATGTTAATGTTAGTTTTGAGAGTAGCTACTGTTACTGGTACGTGAATTCCTAAGAGTAGCTACTGTTAGGAATTTGCTGTCGAAACGAATAGTGTTTTTTGTAATATTGAAATAGTAAACGAGTAGATGGTAACATGGTAATCAACTCTTAGAAGTTGAGGTTGGTTGAGGTTGCCCACAGATACAATATTAATCTGAGGACGATGTTAGAATGTCTTGACTAAGTCTCAATTTGGAAGACAATAAACAGACGTTAAAGTTCCCCTTGGTATCTAGGTAAAGGTAGGGTTGGTTGAGGTTGCTAGCTTCTTGGCTAAGTATGTCTCCATTTGGAAGGCGATAAACAGAAGTAAAGGAACCCCTAGGTATCTAGGTAGGTAGGTGTAACCCTGTGTAGTTCGAATCCAACGGTGCTGCCACCACGCTTGTTTTTTCCTAATAACAGCAGTTTTAAGCGCTACTGTGTTCTAGTTAAAAGGGTGCGTAGGAAAGACATACTTATTCTAGGCGTTCCACCTTAATCCTCGTCATCAACCTATCATCGTCCCACTGCTGGGACCGGTCTCAACTTACTATGAGAGGGATTTACGCACTTTACGGGAATACGCACATAAATCAGAAGTGCGTGCCTGGAAGTTGAACCTTGGACCCCCCGATTGAGAGACTGAATTTAAACCATTAGGCTCTGACCTTAGTCCTCAGGGGTAGTATATCTGTTGCCAATTTCAGGTAGGATTCTTGGCTGGAATTGATCACAGATGTCCATGGGCTGCAGTGGCTCACAATCAGGTGAACTGCATGTTCGTTTGCGATTTTATTATTAGAAATATATATTTTACTGAAATCTGACTGAAGTCATATGAACTAAAGCTATAGCCACCAACGGTGACCCATCCAAAACATTTTCGCTTACAAAGTAGGTACACGAGTTTCCAGCTTATAATGTCTAAGTATTAGCACATTATGTAGATACCGTATCTAATCAAATCAGCCCCGTTATCATCCAAATCCGCGTTTATCTGGCTAACGGTGATCAGATGGTGCATTAACTGTACTTTGATTATGGTCCAAGTAGGTACTATAGATTAAAGCACCATTATATAATATTGTTACTGGATCTCTCACAGCTATTTGTATACATATTTTTAAATGCCTTTTTATCTTTAAATAGCTTTTGCCCGCGGCTTGGTTCTCTACTATATAATTAATATTATTATACATATAAACCTTCCTCTTGAATCGTTCTATCTATTGAAAAAAAACCGCATCAAAATCCGTAGCGTAGTTTTTAAAATCTTAGCATATATAGGGACAGACAGCGACTTTCTTTGATACTATGTAGTGATTTTTCGGGGCTTAGGTACTAATTATACACACAATCACACTTAAATCTATTCTTAATTTTATGTATTGAATGTATAGACACACCTTGTATGTCTTCTTTTAAATACCTTTTTTTAACGCAGAGAAATCCTATTGGATCCCTTTGCACCCGAATTTCATCCTTCGGCGAGTGTCCCGAGAATACAACTAAAATTCGTTATTGTCTATTGCTTAGTGTACAGCCAGCCTTATACTTTCTAGTGCCAATTATCATCAGTAGATTTGTACCAATTTCCTTTCCCATCCAAATGGGTCGTTCACTTAGAATAAATTATCGATTGTGCGTGATGCAATACACTTCTTGTGAGCCAAAGGCATATTACATAGCTATACCACTTTTATTATTTTACATAGCTACCTAGAAACATTTCGCATTTTGTATTTTGTAAAAATCAAAATCAAAAATATTTTATTCAAAGTAGATTCTTATAAGAATTATTTTTGAACGTCAATAATATTGTTTCTTCTACCGCCACTTCGGAAGGTGTTTAGTTATGGAGAAGAAGCGGCGCAAGAAGCTCCATAACACACATCTTGTAGTTTGTATAGATCGAAATGAGTCTAGAAACTCTAGAATATGAAGATGGATGGGTGACCGCTAGGACCCGTCAGTACCGGTTATAATTGAGTAGCAGTAGTTAAACTTTGTCCGCTTTATGAACGGTGGCGGGGCTAAAAGATCAGAAATGGGTTAACTCCTAACGGCCTCTATCCAACAACTTTTTAAAGGCCTACTGGATGTAGGCCTGCCTTAATAGGGGGTCATTGCCAATAGTCACCACGTCTGACATACAAATCAAATCCCTTACCGAGTAAGTTAATACATCTATACTTGCCGAATTCTCGTACGTCAGTAGAATTTATTACCTCGTTGCCTTGTTTCATTATGGAGAAAGAACGGGGAAAGAAACTCCATAACAAACATCTTTTTTTTAAAAAGTTCTTGGTGTTATACTGCCTTCATCAATCTGTATTGGAGCAGTGTTGTGAAGTATGATCCAGCCCAGCACCCAGCAGTGGGACAGAAAGGAGTTGTAAAGTTATTTCAATTAATATAAACGTGGTTTATCGTTAAAGATTTTTGTATATATTTGCCGTTTTTATGCCAAGGATATTATAAATGCATTTTAAATAGTTCTAGATAAAACGAGTAATTACAACACTATAGTTAACTTGATAAATGAAGATTTTTGCAAAAAAAGTTTGTCTGTCTGTTTGGCTGATGGATCATCATCCACGCGCACGCGGGCCTCTCGCGGTATAGCGGGTTTGTTTAAATGTGTATTCCTTTTTACTTTTTAAACACGGGTGAAACCGCGGGGATCAACTAGTCCATTCATAATTTCATAGTAACTATAAACCATAGTGTTGTGCCTAAATTTATTATTTTTTTTTAAGGTTGGTATTTTTTATACTAACATACATTGGACTAGGCAGCCCCTATCTGTGGGCAATTGAGTCACAAAGAATTCCAACTTTAGACATAAATTACAATTAGGACTTCCTGTTTCACTAACTATATCGAAGCTTACTGGATTACACCAGATAAGTAGAGATAATCTAGTGATTTTTCATGGTTTCTGTGTATACGAATTTCATTTTCAAAAAAAGTTAAAAATAAATGAAAGGAGAGACCCCTACAAGAAATCGGGATGTTTCGTGTTTTTGATTAAACTATTGAACGCTTTACATTTTCTAAACTTATACTCTACTTTTATAAATAACATTTGGTGGTACGGAACCCTCATTGTGCGAGTTTGACTCGCACTTAGCCAAATATTCTGTCTGGTAAGTAACTATTGACGAACTTTTGTGTTATCAAATAAGAAATTACATTTATTATTGACGCCCCGAATAAGTATGTCTCCCTTACTACACCTTTCACTTATCACACTGGTATTTATAACGCAGAAATAGTTCAATTCTACCACCTTTTGTATCACCATCATCATCATCAACTCATTATTGTCCCACTGCTGGGCACGGGTCTCCTCTCAGTGAGAGGGATTTAGGCGTTAGTCCACCGCGCTGGCCAAGTGCGAATTGCTAGACTTTACACACCTTTGAGAACTTTTTTTTAATAACTCTCAGATGTGCAGGTGTATGTATTCCTTCACTTTTTGTATGATTACAGCTCAGATAAATAAAGTAGGTAGATCTATCATTCCTAACAAAAAAACGAAGCCATTTTTAAAATTGTCGGGCTATAAAGGTGATTATGTGAGGGTAAATAAACAAAGGTACTGACATGAAACTACGCTAGTTTTGTGTAAGTGTGTGCGTATAAATACATAAAAGTAGCGTATTTTTTTGACCTCATTCAAATGCAAGGCGGTGAGTAATCTACCTATTTTATTTATCTGAGCAATATCCTGTATCTTTTTTTCTTCGCCACTAATAAATATTTTCCTTTGGCTTTTTGACTTTTTTTATTAAATTGAGGTAGCAAACCAGCATGCAACCCATCTGATGTGGCCACTGCCGCCCATGGACATCTGTATAATCAACCGCAGATAAGGTCACAGTCCTACTTGAGGTCGACTACAGATGCCTTGCTACCTCTGAGGACTAAGTTGGAACATATATCTCCCTAACCATACCCTTCACTCCAAAACACAGCCGCACTGAACACAGCTGTTATTACACAGAAATAGATGTGGCCGTGGTGCTGCCGGAGTCAATTAACAAAGAGAGTACTACCTTCAAATATCTTGCTCGTTTGCTATTTCAGTGTTTTGAAAAAAATCGGCTTCATTGTATAATATATAATTGTATAATTTTAACTTAGTCTGTGATTATGTCTCACGTTAGACTTCCAGTTTTGAGTTGGTTACAGGTGTGTGTCTGAATGGCAGTGAGAAACTAGTAACCATCAGATCTATATGCAAATTATCTATTTGTAATTTATAATCTAATAGATAGCTATTTTACTGTTCTATTTCATAAGTACCTACTATAAATTATTTATCATCGATTAATATTCTTTATGTTTCAGACAAAAACAAATATAAAAAGGAAGACTATGATCCTAATGATGAAGAACAGATGCCAGGAGAGTCAAAACCTGACGATAAAAAATCTGAAAATGATACGAAGACTTCAAAAGAACCTGAAGGTCAGGACACCTCACAAAAGATCAGCGAAATTGACCTCAATAGTATGGACAATAGTGAAAAGAAAGAAGAAAATATTGTTAGTACATAATGTTCCTCGTTGAATAAATGTATTTAAACTTAAAACTAAGAAATATAATTTTATATTTGACTATTATTTTTCTTGTTTATTTAATTTCCTTTCTGGATAGAATTTTACATGAAGTTTGAACAATTTCAAATGTGCAAAAATATTGATTTATATTTATATTAAGACATAAAGACACGGCTAACAAACGCTACCAATGACCAACACACGCCTGAAATATCCATTTTTGGTCAAAAGACTTCCTCGTTGATTTTCTGCCTTATAACAGCAGTGTTCATGCTGCTGTGTTCTGGTTTAAAGGACATGTCATTGTCTCCCTTAAGATAATTAACCGAGGCATTCCAACTCACTTAAGTCTCAGGGCTAGCAACGCATCTATGGCCGAGCTCTGGACTAGGACTGTGATCTTATCTGGAGTTGATTACATAGATGTCCATTCGTGGCAGTGGCTACTTACCATCAGGTGGACTGCATGCTCGTTTGCTACTTACATCATATAAAAATAGAATTATTCTTAACATCACTTCATATGAATAAAATAGAGTGCAAAGTAAAACCAAGAATAAATTAAGAAACCCTTTATTCACTCCACTTCACCCGGAGACCGGGATAACAATCCTTCTTACCTAATTTAGGACCAAAATCAAATTAACAATATTTCGAACATTCTCATATTAAAAAATTAAGAGCTTTTTTACAAAGAAAATTAAATTTAACCAAATTTGCAATCTCAAATAGCGTTTAATATTGCACACATTAGGAAGTTTAATTTCTGATAGGTATTACATAATTTATTTAATTCGAATTGCTTTTTTAGTCTTTTAACAGAACTTTAATTCACAAAAAGAGGGAATAGAGATGTTTACAAATTAACAGCTCAAATGGCACAAAAATGTAATTTCTGTAACTCAATTAAAAAGAGAATCCTTAGTATGTTTAGTAAAATCTATTATACAAAGATACGTAAAACAATAGAGAGGGTATTGTTATAATTCTTGCATAATATATATTTTCATTGTTGTCGTATCTCTATAATACTGTTTTTTATTAAAATCGGTACTGTTTGAGAGTACCTAATGTTATTATGGGCATAGGTTTAACAAGGAAGACAAAAAAATAAATATGTATAGCTAAATAAATCAACAAAATTCTTTAACATTAAAGTCAAAACAATATAAAGTAACATCCTCCCTATCTCATTATTAATTTCAAATTATAAATAACAATTCACCTTAAAATTAACTTAGCGATAAACACACAATAATAAAAATAAAATCGGTGAATCACCGTATTTGTTAGATACAATAATATTACAAATTGTCATTTTTTAGACCTTTTATTTACAGACCGTTCTCATATGGGTCTCGCACGTTCAACTTGTTTAATTTTCTTTCAAACGGTTGTTTAAACCTTGTGTGTGTTGTATTTATGTGACATTTTTATTATCCAATGCAAGTAAAAATAAAATAGCACTGATGCCTCTTGTGCATTATATTTTAGGCTCTTCCCTGTATAAGTCTTGCCTCATGAGGCACGATATTTTGGGGCTGCGAGCTTCTTTATTTAATAATTCTTGCATACCTATATAGGCACAACTCTTTAACTCTATAAGAATAAAAAACAAATACTCGTATAGTAGATGTTGTCAAACTTATTTCGTCCACCGCCCACATGAAGAAATATTTTCTTGCGCCCCTTTTTACACTGTTAGGGAACAGGTTATAGAAAAATGATGTTTCGCTATTCCCGGACTTTTTTAATCTTAACAAAACAAATCACTCCTTAAATTGTCATCAACCTGTCGGCCTCCTGCGCCTGAAAGGGGGCGTTACCGCTCATTTAGACACTGAATAATATGTGCTTAGGATTATGTTAAGATCATACCACCAAATAGGTAGCATTATAATTTGTAAAGGGTTTCCAGGTAAATGCGATTGCACAAAAAAAATTAACCCACTATCGCTAGTCAGAAAAAATCTTTGAAGAAATTGTAAAAAAATACTAATAACAAAGATAATTAGTGACGAAAACACTAGAAATAGTACACAATAGTATGATGGCATTCCAATAATAATAATTAACACTTATAACAGTAAAAATAGTGAACACTAACAAAGTTGCAGCAGAACAGAAAAGTGCATTTTTTACAAACCACTCATTCTTTTAATAAACGAATAAATAGGTAGTAAGATAATATAAATAAGTATAGATTAAAGTCTCAGATAAATAAAAAATGCTTTATTTATCTGAGATTAAAGGTAGATATGTCAATTTTTATGAACGCTGGTTGGTCTTAAGTAATTAGGGTTGAAAATGGTGTTTACTCATAAGAAATTGATAAGTTTTCTCGTTTAGAATAGTCGTTATCCACAAGAAGAACTTGATTCAATGAAGTTTTTTTTTTAGTTGCAATGCTATTAAATTTATCTGTCGTTGATTTTTTTCAATCTACGAGCTACCAAAAGCGGCAATTTTTGGGTTAAGTACATACATTTTTAAGTGATATTTTAAAACGAGACAAAACCCCGCGTAAATTTCGTCAGATTGCCCAGCGGTCATAAAGTTTGGCTTGAATACATAAAAAATATCAAAACATTTATGCGTATTTCCTTCTTACAATCAGTCCAAATATTTACTATAATACTTTTTCCTTACATACTTTACGAAATTTGAGCCAATTTTATGAAATGACTGAAAAATAAAACATCATGAGTGACAGACTAATGTCAAAAGAGATAAATTTTACAGTGTAGTGTCAATATGTACAGTCGCGTAGGAATTATCGTTTTGCAAGTTAAATTTTTAATGACTTAAATGTATTTTTTATAAATATGTGCCCACATAATATTTTAATGTAATAAATATTATAACTAAACTGTATTATTTTGGTAAAAATATAAAAATAGATGTTTTAGTTAAACGAGTAAAAATATCTACATACAAGTTCACAGTTGTATAAAGAGGACTTAAAATAGGACTTACTGGTAAAATATAATTATCAATAGATAGGTTCAATTTTTGAATTATGTCAGTTAAATGGACTTTATCATTTTTATGCCTTAAGACTTTTATTTTAATGTTTAGCCAATAAACTGAATAATTTGGTTCTAAGGCCAGTTGCTAACCATTCGCTCTTCGTTAAGTTAATTTGACTCAATAGTTATAAAAGCTCCTTAGGAATTTATAAGTTTTTTTACTTCCCTTGAAAAACTTATGTATATGCAGACAGCTTAGTAAGCAAGCACGCCAAGCGAGCATATATCTCTCCCTTATAGCTTTGGTAGTGCTTAGCTTCTGGTGTCCAACCTGCCTGAAAGTATTGAATAAAAAGCTTTGATAATATAAATATTATCAGCGTTGAATATTCTTCTATTCTATTTAAAGATGTGGTCCGATTTATATTTTACAGCGGATGTAATATATTCACTAATTACATGTAAATCAGTAACAATTTATTTATATAGTGCTACTATTTATTATCATTCTTATTTATATAAAAACACGAATCCAAGACAAAATTATAAATATTATCCATTTAATCACGTAGACAACAAAAAACAACAAACAAATTTAAAAGTAACAACTTTTTTAGGCATTTGATCTAATTTTAATAATATCCCAATTTTCTGAAAATTAAATAGATGAATAAATTAAATGAACGATTTGTAATAATCTGCAAAAATAAAAACGACTCTAATATCCTGAGATTAATGAAATTATTATTAAATAATATTCATAAATGGCTAACTAATTTAAAACGTCCGTTACGTTACTAAACGTCCGTTATGGCTCATCACCTCAGTCAATAGGGAGAGACGGACGTTTGAATTTAAAGTTAGACTTATTACTAACTATAAACTATCTTACAGCTACCCGACAACTGAATAACCTCACTCATATACCAGATTTAACGAAATACCTCGGCCCAATATCACAGGGGTGATGTGGTTTCACTTAATATTAGGTTATGCTAAGCTTATACTATTTCCATATGAGAGGAGATAAGAATATATAATAACTAAGTAGTATAGTGACTATAGGAAGGTTTATTATGCTTAGGAAGTGAAATCCTCAACGATAGTTGAGATGCTCAGAGAAAATATTTACAAAAGTGATTAAGAAGGGTAAATATTTCTTCTTATATGGATAGAAAGCTTAAAAGTAAAACATTAATTAATCATAAATCAAGGGCTGGCCTGAGCCGTCTAATCACCTCAGGCAATTTATTCATTTGGCGCTCTGAGCGCGTCTAAAATTTGTGCGCCTCGGGCAAGTTACATTTTCATTTGGCGCCCCATAAAGTGGAACATATTCTGTTTTTTGCACATGTATTGGCGCTCGTGGCTCCCCATGTGACCCGGTGCCCTGGGCGTCATCATCAAATTGGCGGCATTATCAAAAAACTCTAACCTTTATTGAACCCCTAAATGTTTTCTACTTAGATACCTACTAAAATTAACTTCACTAAAATTCTAATGAATACTACTACTAATATAAACTGATAAAATCCATTTAACTAAGCCACATAATCAATATTTGTTCAAAAATAAGTCAAAACTAAGAAGATTTAACTGAGAAGAAATAAATAATTTCTATATATCTGACAATATTTCTATACACTGTAAAATTTATTCTAAGCTCTATGTATTATAATTCGACTAAAATTTACATTTTGAAAATAATAATATTACTATTTTTCTACATGATTCTGGCCACTCGAATAACATTTTTTTGTTAATTTTATATTCCTCACTAGAAGATTTAAATGCTAATCATTAAAAATATAAATACAACAAAAACGGGAACAAAATTATAGTTATAGTTATTAAAAAATATTGAATAAATAAAACCATTACAATCTTAAATTAAAAAAAGACGTGAGCGTAGCCTAAGACGGAATTAACAGCTCTGGACGGTAAGGATGGACTAAAAGCTGTGCTTTCCTTATCAATCAGACGAAGAAATTTCCAAAATTGACTGAGAATATTATAACTTATTTGTTTACAAAACGCTTAAAATTATAAATAACGCTTACTTATAATTATATTTTTTAGCATTTTTGGTTATGACTGTACTTGGCTTCGAAAACTTATTTGTTGGTTACAATGATATGTACTTATTATCAAGTTAAAATTGGCTTTTTTATAATATAAGTTAGGTATGTTAAATTAAATATATGAAATTATCTTAAAATACAAATCATTTTCATAGTAATAAATGGACAGACACATTTTAGACGTAATAGTTATTTTTGATAAGGTATTATTAAACGTTTCTCTTCTTATATTGTATTTTTAATGCATTGTCAACCAACAAACAATATAGTCGAACGCTATTTGTGTCTATGAGCAAAAACATAATAGTTAACACCAGGTTATAAGTCTAATAAGTACTTAAAATAACTAATTACACGATATACGAATTAGTTATTTAAATTAATTATAAAAATCATTAAAAACCAATTTGTATAAGTGTCTTGCGTTTTACTTAAAAGGCAAAATAAAAATGGTATTAATTCCGATGAAAAGCCTGATTCCTAAGAACTATGACGCGAAACCTACAAACATGTTACGTAGTATACAAGAACAGTAATCGTAAGAACAAAAACTCAACAACTTTAACTAGTTTTCATAATAACTAATAAGACAATTCCAAATTTTTATTGTCCGTAACACGCATTCTTCTAAAATATTAAGTCAACATAAGTTAATAAATGGCCAAACAGAAGATAAATAAATAGGTACTTATTATAAAAAAATAGGACGACAAATAAACTACATTTATAAACTTATCTTCACTTTATCAAATAAGTCAAACCTAAAACTCATCAAACTATATACGATAGTAATTTGCACGTATCAGATACGAACGTTGTAAATTTTCATCATTAAGTCTAATCATAGATTTATGATAAGTCGTTATAATATTGAAAATCATAACATAAAGCTGTTCTAGGAAGAAAATTAAAAAACATTATTTTGCATATTTTGCAAAATTATCATTATTGTTTGTTGTGATTTTAGTGTGACAAAGTTAACAGAATGCGTGTTACAAAATACAGTATTTCAATTTAATTGCAGTCGCGGGTTCCGTGGACACTGCATCAGATGCCTCTGCCACGGCAGGTCCCTCGCCAGCACGTTAGTCAGGCAATACGGACACTTCCACTCGTCTAGGCCTAGCGCTGAAAATATGGGTTACCTAAATTAATATAAGTAGTATTTCATTTAACAAAATATTTTTGTGGCAGATTTCAATGGAGTTGTTAAAAAGTAGTGATAATTTAATTTTTGTAATAGAACATTTTTGTTTGTGACTGTACTCAAGTTGCGATTTGTTACAAAGCATAGACCATAAAGGAAAGAGACAACGCATAGACAGACAAAGACTAGATATGTCATAGTTGAAGTAGAGGTAAATCATCCACACAGAAAAGGGAACTCTTTCTTTCATGATCTTCAACGTTTAAAGTTTTATAAGTTAATAATTCCAATAGCTATTTTTAGTACCTTTTGATTATTTTATATAAGAATCATGGAACAAACGAAGATGTTTACCATTTAATGGCTATTAAGATCATTGCCATCTATAGACATCAGATCTGTTTTCAACCCCAGTTAAGTTTAGAGTCCTGCGTGAGGTCGGCCACAAATGCGTGCGTCTTACTTGTGAGGACTAAGTTAGAATGACTTCTTAAGACATATGTCTTACTTACCCCACCGCAATGCCTCATCGTTTAGATTCAAACACGACAGTGCTCAACACTGGTGTTATAAGGAAGAAAATGTGGCGGTCGTACCTCTGGAATTGAACCACAAGGTACCACATC
>DWPV01003909.1:0-14412 GCA_018251915.1 Urbanus proteus proteus
ATGGAAGAAAAATACATTATTTATCAAAAATAATTAAGATGTTATAGACCTATATTATTTTAGTCGCTAAATACCTAGGTCAAATAGGAACAATAGATGAGTTTATGAAAGATAATTATTTTAGTAAAGTATGTTTGATGGAAGAAAAATACATTATTTATCAAAAATAATTAAGATGTTATAGACCTATATTATTTTAGTCGCTAAATACCTATGTGAAATAGGAACAATAGATATAACTTAGTTTACATGACGCGGTGACGGAATGTTTAGACGTCGCACGAACACGTACTTGTACTTTGTTTAAAGTTGTGCACGTGTTGTCAAGCGCGGCGCCGCATAGCAGGCGAACACACGTGGCGTTCATATACAAATAAAATTAGCGGACCGCAAATTTTTAAGAGTTTAGAAGCCCTGTTTTAATAACGCTTTGTCGGCTCTCGGCGAACAGACTAGCGTTCAGCCATGATATGAGTTTTGTGTTACGATAACAAATACAAAGTTCCTTTCCATACGCATTTAAATGTAAATAGATAGGAGTTTAATTGAAAAGATACACGTTTTATTAATTTGTTAATTCTTACTTTTAATTTTTTATTTAACTAATATAAAGATTGCATAGAAAGATATTGTAAGAATATCGAAAAATAAAGGAAAGTTTAGCTAAATAATTTTATAAAATGCAGTAAAATATTTTTGGTAATTAATGTAAAGTGTTGTAGGCAGTACGGGCCCTCATATAAATGAAAACCGTGCGTAATTGTGTCGTATGCAGTATGGGCATTCCTGTCTAATGGTAAACCATACGTACCTATTAAAGGTTGTTGTCCACATAAAACAAACCTACTTCCACCTCCAGAAAAACTTGATCTTGATGGCGATAATGCCACAATTGCTCTTCGTTGGGAAAAATGGAAGAGCTGAAGAAGGATTTCACGTATTCAACACGGCTATTAAAAAGCTGGATGTATGTTTTCTTCCCAAGCAATAAAGCATAATCAAACCAAAGCTTCAGGAAAAAGCTTATATCCATATGGAAGTAAGACAGCGTTTACTTAACGAATGGAAAACGATGAGAAACGATTAAAACGAATGGAAGATCCATACAAATAAAAGTTTATGTGATCAATGGCGGATCTAGAGATCTGTTGGGAATAGAAAGTGCAATTAGGTTAGGTGTCTTAAAATTGGGTATAGGAGTAAACGAAGTCACATATACACATCATCCTTTTCCTATACAGGAGAATACAAAAAAAAAAATGTAAAAAATAAAATAAAAGAGCTACTTGACCTAGATATAATAGAAGAAGTACATAGAACCTCACAATGGATTTCACCTGTAGTTCCGTCCTAAAAGAGAACTAAGATTGCGGTTATGTGTTGATATGATGCAGGCTAATATTGAGAAGTACATGGAACTTCACAATGGATTTCACCTGTAGTTCCCATCCTAAAAGAGAACAACGATTTGCAGTTATGTGTTGATATGAGGCAGGCTAACATTGCAATTATGAGAGAAAACCATTCATTGCCTTGTATGGATATTCTCTGCCGAAAATAAAGAAAGCCCAGTACTTTTCTAACTGGGATATCAAAAATGCTTTTCACCAGGTTGAAATTCATCTGAACTCCAGACATTTAACGACATTTATTACATGTAAAGGATTATACAGATATAGACGGTTAATGTTCGTCATTACATGTGCACCGGAGTTATTTTAAAAAACATATTAGAAAGAATGAAACGGGATTAGAGGGAGTGATAAATTTTATCAATGGTATTCTAGTTTATGCCAAATATGAACGCCAATACGATGAAAGTCTATCAAAACTTTTGGGAACTTTAAAAGAAAATAATTTTGTACTGAACAAATCTAAATGCGTATACAAATAATTTTGTACTGAACAAATCTAAATGCATATACAAAGTAGATAATTTTCTTGGACAAATTGACACCGTAACGGAGTAAAACCGTTAAAATAATATATGACCAGTATTGCAGAGTTTAGTATTTCCAAGACCATAGAAGTGCTATTGGGATTGATAAACTATATTAACAAGTGGTTACCAAATCTTGCAACTACGACCGAACCACTGAAGAGTTTATTGAGACAGAAGAGAATGAAAACAGGTAACATAGAAGACTTGTGGAAAGATAAACAGGACAAAGCATGCGATGCAAGCGATGAGTTAAAGAAAGCACTATCAACTGTGAAGTCTATGGGATACTATGAGACTAATGATGAAACACAAGTGATCGCTGATGCGAGTCCAGTGGGCTTGGGAGCAATATTAATTCAAAATGATGATCACAGCCCTAGAATAATTGCTTACGGACCCGCAACCAAACGTTACGCAACCAAACGTTAACTAACCTAGAACGTAAATACAGTCAAACTGAAAAAGAAGCGCTCGCTTCAGTCTGGGCTGTGGAACATTTTGGTATATTTTTGTTTGGCAAGAAATATATCCTGATTATAGACCATCAACCTTTAGAGTTTTTGTTTGGGCCAAAATCAAAGCCTTATGCTAGAGTAGAGCGCTGGGAGTTAAGGTTACAGACTTATCGATTTGACATTAAATACAAGCCCGAACAAACATCGCCGATCCTTTGTCAAAACTTTGTAAATATTCTAATGTGCCTTCAGGAACCATTGAAGATTACGTTCGACATATTGTTGAGCAAGCTCGCCCTTGCGTGCTTTCTATACGAGACATCATTGGGAGCTCGGAAAACGACCCAGAGATAAAAAAAAGGTAAAAAAATAAAAAAATAAAAAAAAAATCTAATAACAATAATGAATGGGACGATTCTGTTAAAGAATATAAATTTTTGAATCAGAGTTATGCTTCTAAGATAATGTCTTACTGAGAGGTAACAGAATTGTTATACCTAAAGACTTAAGGAAATGTGTTTTAGAAGCAGTTCACGAAGGTCATCCAAATATAGTTGTTATATAAAAAGTCGTTTAAGGTCAAAAGTTTGTTGGCCACGCATTGACAAAGATGCTGAGATTACTGTTAAGCACTATAAAGGATGTACAGTGTCGGGTTGCCTACTGCTCCAACACCCATGAAGCGACGAGAACTTCCCATAGCTCCCTGTATAGATATTGCAATGGGTTTGCTAGGACCTTTGCCAAATAATGATTACTTGTTAGTTGTTTTTGATTATTACAGTAGATATAAAGAAATAAAATTTACCCAAGGAATAACGAGTTCGCAGATTATAAAGTTACTAAAAGAAATATTCAGCCGCCTTGGCTATCTCTCCTCCATTACAGTAGACAACGGTCGTCAATTCAATGGCGAGGAATTTAAAGAATATAGCAGAGAATATAATATTAAACTTCTTTCATACCATTCCGTACTGCCCTCAAATGAACGGTGAAGTGGAAAGACAGAACAGAGATATTTTAAAAAGGTTAAAGTAAGCCAAGTGGAGAAAAAAGATGTAAAGGAAGCTGTATGGGAATATTTGATGATGTACAACTCGACACCGCATACAGTAACGGACAAAACGCCTGCCGACTTGTTTTTCCGAAGAGCGAATAAAAATAAAATTCCTTCATTATTATTTAATAATTATGGTCTAGAAGAGTATGGTTAGAGACAAAGATACAATACCCAAAGAAAAAGGAAAAGAGTACGGAGATAGGAAACGAAAAGCTCAAGAAACAATTATTACAGAAGGCGACAAAGTATATGTAAAGGATATGAAAAAAAGATATAAAATTGTCATCAAGTTTTAAACTAACTCCACACGTCGTGGAAATAACAGAGGGAGGAGATGTGATTGTAAGAAATGAAGAAAATGGTCAAATACTCAGAGTGATTGTAAGACATGAAGAAAATGGTCAAATACTCAGACGAAATGTAATATCTACAAAAAAAAAAAAGAAAAAATTGAAGGTCAATGAAAAGTTCAGGATGGAAATGGATGGAGATAAAACAGTAATTCAAGAGGAATTGTGGAAGGGAAGCAAGTAACTGTAAATGAAAAAATGTTTAAGATTAATTCTTTTCATATTGATTTGATGTCTGTTTAAATTGGATGATTGTTTTGATGCCTATGTAATTTTCATTTTCAATAAATAATACGAAAGGGATGTAGTATTTGTGTAACTGTCTCGGGAGCACGGGCAGTGGGAAGTAAGTCACGCGTGAGCCGTAGGCGAGAGCGGACGAGACTCCCAGCTGCTGGTGACGTAACGAGCCAGTAGGTACTGGTACCTGCAGGTAGGTTCCGGTCCGCATTACTAAAGTGCAGTAAGAATAAGAGTGCACTACAGGGCCTTTTTGTTCAATATTACTAGAATGAAGATTTATTTTAAATCTTACCTATATTCCATAGTATGTTATTCCGAAGAACCTCCAAATACTTCATTTTACCTTTAAAACTCCGCTGAGTATTTCTCGACATATTATCTGTTATCAATTTCATAAATTTCCATAACACTTCTATGTTATTTTTTGAATTATTACCCATTTTTTTATTTTCATCTATTGTTTCTTGGTCAGTAGGAAATTTATGCTTTTCAACAATATTTGTTGCATTTCCTATATTCGTTCGATCTAATTTATCGTTAGTAGACCTACTTACATCTTTGACATTATAATTGATGATGGGATTTTTATTTGTCTCTCGGTTTTTACTTTCGTCGTTATTACTCTCACTCGGTATTGTTATAGGTCTTTTTGGCGGCAAGTTTTTAATTTCATGCATTTTGTTGTTTGCTGGTGCCTCAATATTTTCTTCGTCAATTTTTATATTATTAAAAATTTTACGAGTATTTACTTTCATGCCATTTCTATTTAAATGTGGTCTCGAATCTAAATTATATTCATGATAATTGGAGTGTTTATCAACGTCTGCGTCGTTTTGAACACTTTTTACATCAGGATTTCTTCTGAGCGTGAAATCATTATCAATATCGGATGTTTCATCTTTTCGAATAATAGATGTATTGCCTCTTTCAATTTTATTGTTTTCTATTATCTCTTTTCTGTTCTGTTTAAAAACATTTAAAGCATTGTTCGGAGTTACTTGTATCCTTCGAATCGTATATTGCGACGGAACGTGCAAACTAGATTTTTCGTTATTTTCACTAAATCTTTTTCTTACATTATCGTCATTATTATTTTTTCTTTTTACGGCTACAGTTTCTGAATTTTTCAAGTTCTTTAAGTCCGTAGCTCTAGCACCAACAAAGGTTTCATATTCTTCGTTGATCTTTTCCGTATTATCGTATAATGTTCCAATAGAAAATTCATCTTTTGACTTACTTGGCAGTTTAACTCTCTTTACGTTTCCAACATTTGGGATCCTTGTGACCACGCCTCTGTTCCACGGACGTTCTGTGATGGTGTGATTAATATATATCCTGTTTCCTTTGGCACTTTCTTCATACGTGATCCTTCGAGAGGGTTCCTTGCGGTAGTGGTTTTGTGCTATTTCCACCCACTCACCAGTGATGGGGGACGCGAGTAGCAGTAGCATGAACATGCTCGTGATGTATCTGCGTGTGACCTTAACCGTGAAACACTGCGACATAGTCCGCAGTGAGACCGTTAAGTCAGGGGTACTTAACCATCAATTTAGTATTGCAATACAATAGCTACCTACGTACGTAAGAACCAAAATATTTTTAGTCTATTAGGTCTATGGGCGTCATGACTTTAATCATTATTACTAAATTGAAATCGGTAAAACATTCATAATGTAGTTTGATCATTGTAGCCTCTTTATTATGTTGGGTGTTTTTGCTTTTCTTGGTTAAAAAGTACGAAGTCATTTTGTTTTCATTCATAGTCTCAAAGTAGAAGTTTTGTTTGTGTATAAAAAGATGGCCAAAACTCTAGTAAACAAACAGTACATATCATCCATACGACATCTGCGAATACTAGTCGTAATACCAACACAGTGGTATCCGAAGGTTGAGGAGCGGCGCGCCTATTATCCGCTCCATGCGCTCCGTTACGAGCGTCAAGCGTGACCCATTAGGCTACTAAACATGTGCTTTACGCGAACTTCATTTCAAATTTTGAACGAAATTCAGCGATAACTTGCAATAACTTGCTTTAAATTGCAGCGGTATTTGGTGGTCTAATAAGATCAAACACATACATTTACAAAGATCCACACTAACGCCGGCATCGCCAGCGCTAGGCGAACCACTTGAAGCGAAAATTTTCTGGCCCTCAAGTTATTATTAAATTATATTTATTAAATTATTAGACTGACGTCTTATAAAGTTCATCGGCAAAGTATAAAGTATAAACTATAATTTTGGAAGGAGTGAAGGTAACTTTAAGCGAAGTGAAACTCCATTTACCACGCTGCAGTGTAGTGGTGCTGTTATGAGTTGAATTTAAATGAAACCAGAGTCTGTTATGTAAACGGCATTTATTATTTTATTACTTTTAACATATTGCGACTTTGTCAACACAATGGACCCGATACACAGAACTACTTAAACGTTTTTGTTATCGATAAAAGACAAAAGTACAATAGTTATTCAATAATTTCAATTTAGCTTTTCGATGTGATCTTGTTTCGGCGTACTTTTCTTTAATATAATGAAGTTATTTGCGTAGTCCTGTGGCGCAGGTAATATATTGTTAAATGACGTTCTCTGTTACAATAAAAAATCCATAAATCATAACATTATGGTTGTCCCATCATTATTGATTTTTGAGAAACTCATGACAATTTTTACATCGTTTTTTTAGAAATGTTACTTTTACGGTTTTATATATCGTCGCAAACTTCAACATAGTAAGTGGTTACAATATTACGAGTCAAATGTCCAATAATTATGTTAAGTTTTAAATTTTTTATATCTAATATGTTCATACATAATGAACTTACTCGACGAAACTATGGTACATAGTAAATGTTTAATGTTTATAAATATAATATATTGGTTATGTGACCTATAGTTTGGCCGATCAAGTTCTGTCTGACGTGGTTTGTTCATATCGCACGATGTTGTAAGCCTTTAACTATACTGTGTATTATATTATTTATATTATTATAACATGATATCATTATAAAACCTACAAATTTACAGCTCACACATTTAGCACACTTTTAAAATCTTTTACATACACTTTGACACATCATTACGCTACCTACAGTGCTAAATAATATTTATTTGATGATGATGACAGTGATAAATAAAAAATAAAGATAAAATAATATTGTTTACAGTAAAAATTCAAATAAATAGCAACACGCGAAATTGTTTTTGAAATATTAAATCATTTTAAGGATAACACTGTTTAGAACATTATTATTATCTGAATCTAGCTATTAATTGATTAGCTACAAATAAATTTTATTTTTATTCCACTTGTACTTGTTCAGCATCCATTCTGTCTTATGTAAATTATCAAAATTATTAGACAAAACTAGTATATCTTGTGATTCTATTTAATTCTACAATATAAATTCAATGATAACAAAAGATAAATCGTAAAAAAAATATTCAAAATTGTTAAAAAAAGACGATAAAAAATGTAAAAGAGATCACAGAAATATGAAACAGCTGAAATATATGAAGTGAAAAAAATCACAGACAGTGAAGCAATAACTATTTAAATTAAAATTATAAAAAAAAACTAATGTTGAGGCATCACTTGGTGGCTATTCTTAATTTACCCCGGGATTATCATAGTATTATGTGCGTTTTTCTTTCTTAAACATTAATTTACCTTTATGTAATAAAATATTCATTTTAAATTATTCACGTAACTTTTAAATACCTATAAATTGATAACAACTTGGCTATTATGTTACAAATAGTAAAAAATAGAAAAATATTGTATAAAATTTAAATTTTTTAAAAATTAATAAAAACTGATGACTGTAATAATAAATAAAACAAATTGTTGACAGTAAAATATATCAAAAATATAAAAGTATGTTGGCACTATGACTGTTAGGCAATTATGATATTAATTGGCAAAAATTAATTGCTATATGCTCGCATAAAAACCACGAGTACTGTAAAATATAATATAAAAATGATAGATGCTTTATAAATGT
The DNA here is from genome assembly GCA_018251915.1 of Urbanus proteus proteus. Lineage (NCBI taxonomy): Eukaryota > Metazoa > Arthropoda > Insecta > Lepidoptera > Hesperiidae > Urbanus > Urbanus proteus. The sequence continues at coordinate 8,052 of DWPV01003909.1, forward strand.
ATAACAAATTGGTATGCCTACTTTACCGTGAGGTTCACTATGCCCCAGACAGTTAGTACTAACCACAATACATTATACATATCACATACAATCACGTGTCAACGGAGATTAATACATTTATTTTCTTCACTTTATATAAATTATTTTGATACTTATGCATGAAAATTTACAATTATAATATTTAGAAGAACATAAACTTTTTCTGAATCTGGAACCCGATTGATCTATGAGTTCATCCTATTTCAACAGTCTTATCATATTAGCACGTTACCGTTTAAAATGGAGTATACTATTAAACCCAGTAGTGTTAAATGCTATTATTCGGCTCGAAGGTATATATTATACAGTTTTCTTTTATTATGCATCGTTATAATGGGCACGGAATACATGCATTCACCATACACCCACACACGTACGCACAACTTGAACTCTACTCTAGTTAGGCCGTGATAACGAGGCTTCACCCGTTTATTACCACATACATACATTATTAAACGTTATAGTAGGGAATATACAAATATTTAATATATATTATTTATTGAGACGAAGACTCGAGAAATTTTATGCAAGTTTGTGTATATTCTACTTCATAGTGCGGAGTTTAGTAGTTAAAATAATTGAATATAGACAATTAGACATGCATCTAAATATATAGGAAAAGTGGTAAGATCTGAAAAATCTATTATAATTGAGAAACTGCTACAATAAATAGATTTTAAGAAGTTTTCAATATAACTGTTTAATAAGAGTCATTGCGTCTCTATGTACAATGAGGTATGTCTTTTAAAGTGGAATAGTTATGTAAAAGTTCAATATTGAATATATCTCTACAACCTATATGCAGTATAAAACTTTATTTAGTATACTCGTACTATTGTAAATATTGATAATTTTTAATGTATATTACAGCAGCGCTGGAAGAGATATCGGAAGACTATATAATTATGATGGTTTGAAACAATTGCCCAGAATTACCATACTAATATTACCAATATTAACATTTTATATTGACATATAAAATGGTAATGTTTTATAATCCAAGATCCAAGGTTCAGAACACATTTGTATTAAAGAATTGATTTCCTGCCGTGTTGTGTCATTATTAAATAGCACCACCTAACTCGTGGACGTTGTAAGAGGTGACTATGAGATAAAATCCAGGAAAAGGGCGGGAACAGTTTTTTACCCATGATTTACATATCTAATTCCCTCTTGTTATTATAAATGCAAGTATCGTTAGTGCATGCTTGTTTCTAGACTAGACTAAAACTTGCACAGAGGACGTCACTGGTCTAAATATATGCTAAAGAAAACTAAATGGGGAAAATACAATATAAAAAAAACTTATTCGAATACCTTTTCGGGGATATGTCGTTCTCACCGCGGATCTTGTACTATAACTTTGAAGTACTTCATAATTATATATTATATTTAGCTGTCATTTCAACACTTACAACTAAAACAAATTGAGAATTTCACAGGATAATGGTAGTATTTACTATTCACGATTGTATGTGTCGTGTCTCATAGGGTCGTGACGACCTTATACGCCTTTTAGTACAGTATCTTATATATAACGTTAGGTTAACTCTTACACAATACTTAGTTTAAATGAGTAGGATTAGACTTATACAGGTAAACATACAACAACTTTCTCACATTTCTTACTAACTAGAACAATGATACGATTCAATATAAATTATACTTATTTGTGATGTTATTTGACTATTATTTTTTAGCTGCACATTTTAGTCTAAATATTTTCAATAAAACTTTTATATGGTTCTTACGACGAACTCTTTTACTTTTTACGTAAATGTTAGAGATCATTGTATATAAATCACGTGGATTCGTAAATACACATTGCTCGGTGCTAAATTAAGTGGTATTTTAATAATAAATGACATTGGAAACTGATAATTTGGTGTAATGCAACATTTAGATAACGGTGAACAATTAGTCAAGTAAAGTCTGCATTTGGCGATCATCTAATTGTTACATAAGAGACTTGCAATATACTTTGATCATTGACAAATAATGTACGTTCTTAATATTCTTGTATCAAAAACTGTCTTATAAAATTATTATAAAAAACTTATTTTACATATCATCTTCAAAGTATTCATCTAAATAATGATGTAAATTCATAACAAAAAACAACTTAATTATCGATATCAGTTATTAAATGTAACTAATGTATAAAAATCTTACAGTAAATAAATTAAAACATACAAAATAAACATTACAATAGCAACAATATGAAGCATAGTGCGGGAATGTGACGACCTTGGTTTACTCCATCCTGGGAAACAATAGAATATCTATTATTTTCGAAAGTTAACCAAGTTTGATATTTAACTACAAAGATAATATACGATTATAGTAGTAAATAATACATAATTATCTCGTGCAATAATTGGATTATTTTATATGAATAAAAATAAATGTTTTAGTTATAATTATAATTTATAAACGTAATTAGTATTAGCACCAAATAAAATAGTATTTGCAGCAACAAATATAATAATCAGCGAAAATAATAAACAGTATTTAAAATGGCTTAGTATTTTAGGCTACATAAAAATACGACAATTCAGGATGGGAATATCGTCAACCAATGTGATGTATATGTTTCTCGCGTTACGTTTATGTATGTTTACTTTCTTGTGCGCACCTACTGTGCGATCCAATTAAGAATAGGGCCGAAAATGACTTTCAAATGTTTTACTTGTACAGTAAAGTTTTCAAAAAAAAAAATGTATTTTTTATGTATTATACTTACATATAATTAGAGTTAATTATTTAGGGTTTTTTATACAAACATTACATTCGTACCTGAAAATATTTTAGTTCAACTCATTTTCGTTCCTATTATTATTTTAATAGCACAGTACGTGCGCTTTAGCTAACCTATTTTTGTCCGAACCCGGATTTACAATATATAAAATGCTTCTCGAATGTACTTAGACCGTTATGTTGTTGTTAAATGTAAATGCTCTCCACACTACGGCATTAATTTCTGTTTCTAAAATTGATAGGATAATTAACTGCCTTGGTGAAAATATGCAATGAATCAGTTAATTTAAATGCGGCAATTATTAATATTATGAATAGAATATAATAACTTTTAATTGTTGTAGTATAAACGTTATTCTGGTAAACTCGTTAGGGGCTCGCTTGTTAGATATAATTATTTTTATTCACTAAATCTGAAAAATATTATATGCTTTTATCGTGTCTCGTAGTACACCTTTAATTTAATAATAACAATATAATTATTCTATTAAACGCGGGTTCACGACACGTTTTAGTATGTGAGGTGACGTGACGTGGGGTCTGGGTGCTGGGCTGGGTGCTGGGCGCGGGCGGTCACTTGACGCGCACGAGCAGCTTCTTCCAGCTGAGGCGCGGGCGGCGCGGCGCGGGGCGCGCGGGGGGCTCGGGGGCGGGCGCGGGAGCCCCGGGGGGCGTTCTGGGGACAACGGGCGGAGGTGAGGGCGGTGTGCCATGCTTCATAAAATAAAGAGTTTATTTAGTAAGCTTGTTTAGGTAACGGAAGCAGTCACGGTTAATGTTTGGTTGTTGCGCACTTTTACGACCTTGTGGTTTATCGTAGTTTGATTAAGTTGCTATATGTTTGTATAGACATAACTGTGCTGTTGTTTAACTACCGATATTAGGTGTATTTGGGTGTATGGTTGTTTGAATACTATGTATGTGAAAGCAAGTGTGCGTCTGGACATTTTTTAATGTGTATGAGTAACTGCATAACTACATGTGCATAAATTTGTTGTAGGCGGATGCGCACGCATGCGAGCGTGCGTGCGATTGCGCATGTGACTTTTATGTGTGTGAAGTGGCGGTATGTGTGTGTGTGTGTGTGTGTGCGTGTGTGTGTGCGTGCGGCTCACGGTCAGTGCGGCGGCGTGTCGGCGTAGCGCGTGTCGTCGGAGGCGTGCGTGAGGTATCGCTGGCCGACGCGGGCCTCGAGCGCGCGCAGGTCGCGCCAGGCCTCGGCGCTCTGCAGCCAGGCGTGCGCCGCGCACTTGTCCACGGACAGCCGCTTGCGCTGCTTCACTTGCAGCAGGTTGTTGATCAGGTCGATCGCTGTAACCAGAAACACGTTAACGATTCATTTCAACAATTTTTCTTACTTTTTAGTCAAATCGAACGAAGACTATGCCCTGTGCATGCACGTGCAGCGTGCAATAAAAAATGGATAGTGAAGGTATGCGTCAAAATATCTTGCATTTCTCTTAGAGATCGCATAAAAAGGGTCTAATCTCTGTAGCCACTCCGCTACTCTCTGTAGCCAACATATTTTGATTTTATTCTTAAACTTTTATAAATCAATTCGTAATCATGATTCCAGATATATGACAGCTACGATCAAATATTGAAAAATCATATCATTTTTTATCTTTTTTAACAAAGAAAGTGTATCAGAGTTCTGGTGACGTACCCTCGGCGGAGATCTCCCGCCAGGGCTGCGGCGGGTACATGAAGGCGGCGTTCTGGATCTGCTCGGCGATGTCCTCGTCCTCGTTGAAGGGGAAGGTGCCCGACAGCGACACGTACACGATCACGCCCACCGACCACATGTCCAGCGAGCGGTTGTAGCCCTTGTTGCGGAGCACCTCGGGGGCTGGACGTATTAACACATCATTAAGAACTTAATACTCAATACTTTACGCAGTCATTGTGTTCATACACTATGTGTATGTAAGTTTTGGCCCATAGGATAAATAATATTAACAATAATTATTAGTCTTATGTCGTCCGACAAATTAATAAAAAAATACACAAAATTATACAATTTTTCAAATAACCCAAACGTCTGGACACATTATCTCTTAGACTTTTCGCGGTCTTAAAGACGTCGAATGCGCCAATACGGCACCTCATCTTTATATCATTTTAGTTTTTTTTCTGCATTTTAAGTATTTTTTTCGATCATCGCAGAGACACGTAGCCCTAGCGTGGTTTAAGACTAAGCCGGGACGTACCGAGGTAGGCGGGCGTGCCGACGACGGACCGGCGGAAGGACTTCTCGCCGATGATGCGCGCGAAGCCGAAGTCGCACAGCTTCACCTGCGGGAACTGCTCGTCGGACGACAGCAGCACGTTCTCCGGCTTCAGGTCGCAGTGCACGATGTTCTTCTCGTGCAGGTGCTTCAGCGCCACTAGGATCTGGCGAGTGGGACGCGTCAAAAACCGTGCTATTATTAGTCATATAAATTAGAAATACCAATTTGTTATTTATTACATTCATGTTCAAGAGAATAAAATTCGCCTAATTGACATATTACACCAGAGAGTCTTAGTTTTGAAAAGTGAATCCACGTTAGGTGAATGAGTCGCACAGGTAAAATAAGTGATCCTATTAAGAGTTTATTACGTTTAGTGCAACATTTCTCGTTTACGTTTGGGTCCATACAACTACGTGCAGCGCTCCTAGCGGACCGTTTAGGTACTAAAATTTTACTATGAAAAAACGATCGTGAACGTAAACCGAGATCGTTGAAAAAAAACGTAACGTAAACGTTCAAATCATTACGTTGTTTATGGGTTGTTTAGGTAGTTTACCAGAACCGATTTTAATCGAGTAGAAAATAATACCTGTGCCTGTGCCTGTGCCTGTGCCTGGTAGTTTACCAGAACCGATTTTAATCGGGTAAAAAAGCATACCTGTGCCACAAGGAACTTAGTGATCCTCTCGGTGAGGCGGCCGCGCTCGTGCGACAGGATCATCTCGAGCATGTCCCCGCGCAGCTTCTCCATCACCACGAAGATGCGCTCGCGCGTCTCGAACATGCGCTCCAGGTTCACCACGCCCGGGTGCGACAGCTCCTGCAGGATCGCCACCTCGTTCTTCAGCTGCGCCTCCTGCTTCGTCGGGAAGCGGAGCTTGTCTATCACCTGGAGGAAAAAGAAGGATTTTAATTTTATGGGGGATTTTAGAATGTAGGTTTAGGTAACTAATATCTAGAATTGGATTGGAATGTAAAAACGATAAATCTTCAAAAACGACTTTATGATTATTGCAATTTAACGAGATCAAAAATCATGTTAAATAGATAATGCTCGACATTATTATCGACATTTTACAACTGTATTTTTTTTTCTGTCAATATACGTTATAGGTTTCTTGTGGTTTTCATGGTAAAGAGTGGTATGACGTAATACGACTTGGTCTTCGGGACGTGACATAGTTTTATGGTGTGATACCTTAAGGTACCGGGGCACCTCGTGGAGGGGGAGGGGGAGGGGTCTGGCCAGTGTGTTGTACGCACCTTGATGGCGACGGGGCGCTGCGTGCGGCGGTGCAGGCCGCCGTACACGATGCCGAACTGCCCCGAGC
>DWPV01003910.1:0-14410 GCA_018251915.1 Urbanus proteus proteus
AGACAGACAGACAAAAAAATTTTTAATTGCATTTTCGTTATAGGTATCGTGTATACTTTCATATGCATTGAGTAAAATAATTATATTTTGAAATCACAAACAGACACTTCAATTTTATTTATTTGTATAGATTCCTATTTATTTTTTTAACGCGGGTGAAACCGCAGGGCTGGCAACACAGCACATTGCCTGTCCTTTTTTGAAAAAAAAAGGATCCATTTTCAAAAAGTAAAAACGAACCACTAGAGTTTTTCAATTGTTTGCCTATCTGTAAGTACTTTCGTCATGATCAAATATCGTCTAAGAATAAATGACCCTTACATGTATAATGATATAGAACATCTGTCAACCAATTATTTAAACTAATATCAAAAGACCTTACTATATCACATAAAGTTAATAGCACCATTTACTGGATATTTTATGGATATATACCATCTTTATCATTTCAAAGGCTAATAAAAAGAGGCATGACAAAATGTTCTCCGTGGCACATCAAAGAGGTGTCACTTTAGTATTCACGGCACAAAAGAACAAATGTTAGGTTCCCACACAATCATTTTGTCATTTTTTAAGTAAAACCCCCAAAGATGATTGCTATGACAGATACAGTCGCGAACATAGATGAATAGCATTTTGAAGACGTTTTTTATCGATAAAATTGTATGCAAAAAATATATTTAGCACTTATTTTTATGTTCACTGTTTCATTTAAAGGGTTGCTTATATTTTCAATAATTGTAAATACAGCGTCAAGGCAGAAGAAGTGAGGTTTCATGTAAAGCTAATGATATTTAATATTCTGTCATAGACATATTTTTTTCTTACTTACACAATATTATGACTCTGCTGTGTGTGTGCTGTTTGTATGTGTTTTTGTATGTATGTGTTTTTAAATTACAGTAGAAGTAAATACGTCCATATTATATGTTGCACAAATTAATACTATTTTGCCTGACACAGCACGTGTCTGCTACGTTCACTGTTTGTAGATATGAAAGAGACTCGAAATATTGATATACTTGTCATGCAGAAAATAACATTCTCATTAAGTTGTACATTTGCATGATTAACATTTTAAAAGAACTTTATGAAAGGCAAGTTACATATTTAAATTACTTGCAGCTACATTTACACGCTTATGGATAAGTTATTAAAGACAAGTTACAAAACGTAAAGTAATATCAAGTTTAAAAGTGGAAAGTGCATTTTGTGTACCTTCAGCGCACTTTTGAATTCTACATACTCAACACTTTTCCAACAGACTGTACCAAATTATGTTATTTAAAACGGCAAATATCATTTTCATAAATCACTTACATTTTAGACATGGAGGAAACTTTTAGAGTTTTCGACCGGGTCCTCTCCTTCGCCGGGATTCCAATCTTTGAGAAACGGAATTGGAATTCGAAGAGATGGCTATTTTTCCAGATTTTCAATTTCATTCTAGGTTTCCTGACCTTTATTTTTACGTCTGGCTTCGTAATTTCTAACTACACGAACATCCTTGTATGCATCCAGGGCGCTTGTATATGGATAACTGGGGTCATTATGTTCATAACATTGGGCGTGTGTTTGGTATTTCGGAAAGACTTCCAAATGTTTCTCAGCGAGATGGGTTTCAGAGACGAAATACTGGAAATGCCGTTCATTGAATATGTTTTGAGACAGAAACTGAAGTACGGAAAACTGGCGGAGTTAAAGGAGTTGGTAGTGAATTCTCAGGAGAAATTGTTGAAGCTTACTCGGGTATTGTTGAAAACTTACGTCGCGAGCGTATGGTTGAGCGCTACTCTGTACCTTTGCGGTCCTATTTACGAAATGTGTATACGGGAGGATGAGTCTCTGCGTCTTTTAGGTAAGTTTTTAGTTAAGTTTAACTATATCATGCATATTCTCAAAGTTCGTAATGGCATCATTGAGGAACTAAGGTAATATAGGTAGATTACCACTCTTAGCGCACAGCTCGGATTTTAATATCTTGACTAGATCCAACGGTAAGAGCTAGCTAATTAAACTAGAAAATTTAGTAGTAGGTATTAAAGGTTTAAAATCAAATATATTTTAACCACATTATAATGTTCATAATCTACACAAATAAATAAAATTTAAGTGTTGAAGTTTTAATATCTTGATTTCATCCAACGGTAAGAGCTAGTTAAACTAGAAAATTAAGTAGTATTAAAGGTTTAAAATAAAGTATATTTTATCCGCAGTATAATGCTCATAATCCATATAAATAAATTAAATTGAAGTGTTGAAATATACGCGGTAACTATAACAAAAATGCATTAAACAAAATGTCTATCTGTGTGGCTTAGGTTATATTCTAAACGGCTGGACCGATTTTGACGGGACTTTCATGGGAAGATAGCTGAAGGTCTAAGGCTACTTTAATTTTAAAAAAAAGCATTAGTGCGCCCGCCACACGCTCGCGGCCGCCGTCACGGGAGAGCTGAGTGTTACCTATGTACCTATTAGTTATGTATTACTTTTCAACGCGGGTAAAACCCCCTGGATCACCTAGTATTAAATATTTTAAATCTTAACAGAAGTTCGAGTCAGACTCAGTATTAATGAAATTGGTTACCATAGATAGATTCAAACCTAAGACTATCGATAAAATTCGTACTACTAGAATATTTCTATCGTTATAATTTTATAATATTGGATATTGAAATTGAATATAACATTTCAGCGTTCGACATGTGGTTTCCGTGGAGCTTAGACAATTTCAAGGTGTATGTAGCTTCGTTCATATTTCACGCATACGCCGGATATTTGTGTTGTATTGGTACGTGGAATATTTGATATGTTATAATTAACTTGTTCATAAAGTTATAGATATAAATGAAGTAAGTAGATCTATCATTACAAACCAAAAAATGAAGGCATTTTTAAAATGGTCTGGTTATTAAAGTGATTATGTGAGCGTCAATATACTAAAGGTACTGAAATGAAACTAGATAGTTTTGTGTGTGTGCGTATAGATACATGAAAGTAGCGTAATTTTTTGGCTTCACTCAAATACAAGGCGGTGAGTAATCTACCTATTTTATTTATCTGAGTTGATACCTCAGAACGTCGTAATCAACGTCATATTTTAATTATGATTGTTACTGATATATACGTTTAAGGAAACTAAAGTTATTAAAAATTGGTGCTCTATCGCATAATATCATTCACGGACAATCGATGGTCGTCATCATACGCTAGTGAACAATTTCAATGACAAATGACATAATAATTCACATACAAAATAGTGGCAGCTTATTTACTTATATCATGTATTGAGTAATAACATACTTTGACAATTGTGTAATATCTATTTTAATATGTGTAGCGATTTTACCAATAATAATAAAATCAATAATTAAATAAAACAAACTTGTTAAACAAATATATTTTTTATATTTAATATTTCTTTTAACTACTTACACACTTAAATTAATCACTACTTAATCATTATATAATTCGCTTCATTTGTTTTAACAGGGACCAATATGATGTAAGGTGTCGCCAGCGCATCTCAACCTGAAACGAAAACGATTGAACTATAAGTAATGTTATATTCAAATAATTACGATATTTTAAACATTTCTGTATATACAAGATGTGACAGTTTATATGATTTTAACTATTGATCTATTCACTACCGCCATACCGACGCCAAACCTATTTTTAGCGTGCTGAACTGAAAAGTAAAAACTGCTTGATCCTGCGTTTCAGTGAAATGGCGTGATAACCATCTCACCAATACATGAAGCGATCATCTAAGAACTCAGTGACCACTTACAATCACGTAATTGCAATCTTGAAGTGATCCCTTTGTAGTTCGACTGCCGCAACATTTTTGCCTTATAACAGCAATGTTCCGAGCTGCCGTTTTTATTTGAAGGGTGTGATAATGAAATCATACTAATACGAGGCGTTCCTTAGCCCTGGTAGCTAAGCATCTGTGTTTGACCTCAGGTAGGATTTTATCTTAAGTGGGCTTGGTCACAGGTGTCTACTTGCAATGGCTTTGACGACCCGGATGGCGCAATGGTTAACACGCCGGACCGCTAATCCGAGGGTCCTGGGTTCGATTCCCAGCGAGGCGGAAATTTGAATGATGAGTTTAAATTTCCGTTCTTGGTCTGGGTGTGTGTCCTTGTCTTGTATGTTGTCCATGGGACCCACGACACAGGAGAAAATCCTACTGTGGGGCTATGAGTGTGTAGCGTTATTTATTTATAATGGCTACTTATTATCAGGTGGGCTACATGCTCGTTTGCTACTTCTATACTATAGAAAATGTCTTAAAAACATACAAGCATTTATTTCCGTAAGTAATGCCGCTGACACCGCACACAAGCTGCAATTCCTTGGTGCAAGCACAGTTTTGGCCACTGACCGCCATCGCGATGGCGAAGATGATTGCGAACACTGGGGAATGAGGAACAATTGTTAAAGAAATATTTACCAATTATGGTGGAAGGCCTCCGACCAGGTTAATCGACTTCTATCCAACGATAATAACCGAAACTGATAGCTTAACATGCCCGCCTCAGCACGGAAGCGCGCATAAAATTTTACCACTAGCGGTCACCCATCAATCTACTGACCGTACTCAACGTTCCTTAACTTAATCAATCGGTTGAGATTCACGCAAACCGTCGAGTTATGTGCACTTCAAAAGTATAAATATTTATAATCAATAGTATTAATTAAATATTCTAAAATTTAAAAAAAACTTACAGAAAAATATTTTCATCTTGATGTGGTTAACTTGGCCTTGCACTGGAAAATGTGCGCGCGCGCAGTTTTTATACCATCAGGTAACTGCATCATATTTTATTCTAATTTTCCTTGTTTAGGTTAAGTACCTATATAATACCGATTATAAGGAAGGGAGGAAAAATTTGCTGGTCAAGTGCGAGTAGCACATATGGAGGGTTCCGTACAACGAATGTTTCACTACATACAAATTATTAAGCCATATTCAACCAAGCTGACCAAGTGCGAATTGGTTCACATAATTTATTGATTTTTATTTTCATTTCTAACGTGCATGTTCCCTCGCTGTATTTTTGCTTTCCGTTAAATCAAATGATCAACATTTATAATACACACGTAACTCCATAAGAATAAATTATATAGGGAAATTCCATAAAAGAAATAACATTTTTAAAAATTAGCATTTTAAAATAACATACGTATTAATTTTTATCCTACATGTACCGACAAATATATTTCATATCTTTTACACATTATTACGTCCAATAAAATCGCAGCTAATTACATCGTCAATGAAAAGCGATATAAACTATTAACATTAAAACTTAGAGGATTTCAAAATTTTACATCAATCCAAAATATAAATCATGCTTATTAAATTCCATTCTATTAAAAAAACAGTAGAGCACTTTGTAGTTCGACTCCGGCGACCCCACCGCCATACCTATTTACCTTATAACAGCAGTGTTGAATGCTGCTGTGTTCTGATTTGAAGGGTGTAGTAAGACATATAAGTATGCCCGAGGCGTTCCAACTTAGTCCTCAAGGGAAGTAACTCCAAAAGGGGTCGTCACTATATAAAACCGGCCAAGTACGAGTCGATCTCTACCATCGACGGTTCCGTATAAACCTGTAGGTATATGCAAATGCAATTTCAATTTAATACCACTACACGTTCATAATGAGAAAGGGTAGTTTAATTATATGATGTAACTAAAAAAATATGGTTTCCGCCATTTTTATCTGTGCTATAGGACGTTGCGTCATACCAAATTCTGAGTTTACAGGAAGTACCCTGTAGGTTTTGATTCCTTTGCGAGTTTCAAAAAATTGCGACATAAACGGCCGTATCTTTTGATTGCATTGGCTTAGATGTTTCATTCATAGCTTCAACGGATAACAGACCTGATCTTTGATATAAATTGTAGCTTAATATCTCCTCCCGTTCTTGAAAAAAGGGTCTTGACGGATGGAAGGACTGACAACAAAGTGATCCTATAAGGTTTCCGTTTTTTCCTTTCACGGTGCGGAACCCTAAAACACGATTCTAACTGGTATATAAATCCGTTTACAGATACTAATGCAATTGACAAGACATCTTATATAACTGGTGTTCTGTTACATAATGTCATTCACGGATCATCGATGATCGTGATCATATGTGATTGAACAATTATTTCAAGGGAAAAATTATAAAATAAATAATATTTATTGTAACTAAGTGTAATTAAACTATAACATATTTCAATAAATTAGTTATCGATACAAATAAATAATTATGAAGTGTCTGTTTGCAATGTCAAATTACCAACTTTTTACTAAATGCATATGAAGTGGAAGCATGTGAACGTTTTGAAGGTAAAATTCTATGTAGTTTGACTGCGGCAGCTATACCGCCACACCTATTTCTGCCTTGTAACAGCAGTGTATAGCACTGCTGTGTTCTGGTCTGAAGAGTGTGGTCCCAACTCAGTCCTCAGGGCTAGCAACGCATCTGTGGTCAATTTCAGGTGGGACCTTGATCTTATCTGGGTTTGATTACAGATGTCCATGGGCGGCAGTTGCCACTTGCCATCAGGTGGACTGCATGCTCACTTGCTACTTCGATCATATAAAGTATGTAGTATATTTCCATAGTTCCTATGGAAATATACCTAGTTTTAAATTTTTTCCCCGTCTATCCGTTTGTTATGGGTAAATGCCTAATCTTCAAATCAGCTAGATCTATTTTGATGGGAATTTTACATAGCTGATGGTATGAGATATGATTAAGGCTATTTTTAGCTGCTATTATTTAGAATAAGCTGTCACTTATGTTATAGACATGTCACATTAGTTTTTTAAACAAGATTGTAACCGCGGGACACAGTTAGTCTTACATAAAACATGATTGTTAACATCTAGCGGTCCCGAACAGTCAGGACAGTCAGGACGGTCAGGACAGTCAGGACGGCGGTGTGGTCGCATAGTGCCGTGCACCGGACGGTGCGGCGAGAGCAGCGCTCGCCCGAGCTGAGCGCGATGGGGCAACGCGCTCAGAGGACTCCAGATGGCGTTCCTTGCTGAGACCGCGGAGTTCCCCTCACAGTACCGAAAATGGCCACGGACGGGGGATTTTAGTGCGAGATACACTAATAGAGTTCTTAATTTTGATCAAACCATTGCTCGTTCAAAAACTTGATATAGGACATTTCCTTTATAATAGTCATTGTCACACGTTATTCAATTGCGAAATGATCTTGTAATGAATAATATGTGTTAGCCATATATTTATTAATAGAGACTAAAGTGGCTTAGCTTTAGGCTTCATTTTATGAACAAAATTACTGAAAAGTTCTTTTATACCAAAGGAAAGTTTTTTAAAGGCTTTCAAGTATAGGCTTTCAAGGCGAGAGCGAGGTTCTTTCTGTGGAAAACCTGATCCTAGCACTTTTGTGCGGAACATCAAGAAGCATTTTGCAAACACCTCCATATTAACGATTCTCTTGTTTACGTGAACTAGGTTCTATAATTGGTTCTATTCGCAGTCAGAATCTTATTTCTTTGCAACTCTTAGTTTCTACAGCTGAAACAACTTTGTGGAAAAAGTAAAGTAGTGGAGTCTTTGACTTGGCTTGCAACTAACTGTACGAGCATTCTGTTTGTTTTTAGTTTTAACGACTTGCTTAGAACATTTTCAGCGATTTAAGATTCTGTTTTAAGTATTTTATTTTGTGGAAGAAAAGCTTTACTTCGTGTTATTAGGTTTATTTAACGTGAGCTACATGTAGACGCAATGAAAAATATGAAAAACTACGAGATTTCTTAATAAGTTTTACATTATATTCCGTGTAGTTATAAATATCTTAGTGCTATTAGGTTTATTTAACAAAAGCTACATGTGGTCGTGATGAAAAACATTAAAAACTAAGAGATGTCTTAATTAGTTTAACATTATATTCCGTATAGTTATAAATATTAAAAAAGATTTTTTTTACTAAAATTTGTGTTTTTTTTTTATTATGTTTTTGTGTAAAGAAAGGCAATTTTAACATCAACCTCAGTGGTAGCAACTGTCCCAGTATACTCTTGAATATAGACGGCAACTAAATAAACTGGAAGGCAGCGTTTTACCAACCAATTGACTATAAAAAAACACTCTTAATTTAACTTCTGGATGTGTATCCAGCAGTAAACTTTCAAGAGATAAAGGGTATCCTTTTATCTTTCATTATTAAAAAGCTCTGATGTGAACTATACCAACATGCTGCGATATACATAGATGACTAAAAATGAGTTGTGTAATTATGTTCAGTGTCATGTGATAGCCTAATGGTTGAAAAGAGCAGTGATAGCCTAATGGTTAAAACTTGACCTCTCAATCGAGGGGTCCGAGGTTCAAATCCCGGGCACGCACCTCTGATTGATGTGCGTATTAGAAATTAATTATCACTAGCTTTACGGTGAAAGAAAACATCGTGAGGAAACCTGCACATCTGAGAGTTCTTAAAAAAAAAGGTCTCAAAGGTGTGTGAAGTCTACCAATTCGCACTTGGCCAGCTCGGTGGACTAAGGCCTAAATCCCTCTCACTGAGAGGAGACAGGAATGGGACAATAATGGGTTGATGATAATGATGATGATGATGTTCAGTGTTATACATAAAAACGGTAAGTGTAAAAGTATTTACGTATTGCCGTTTAATGTCGTGTAAAAGATAAATACAGGAACAGCACCGCAGAAAGTGATATAAAAATATCAGAACCTCAAATTTATACGTATCATCCATCTTGTTTTCTCCGTGGCACTCCGCCAAGCACGCCTGAAGACCGATCACGCGACGAAATTTTAAAATGTTCCGCTTAGGAATGGAAGCGAGCAACTGTTATAAAAAGAAAGAAAGTTCGGTTGCAATCTTTTACTCGCGGCGTTTTCTTGTTTTGGTTGTATTGGGAAAATATCTGGGAATTTCTGTGTTTCAGTACGTTATTATTTTATTTTTGTTGTTTTAAAATAAGAATGGGTTAAAGCGAGTCGTTACAGGCATCTAGGACAACGTACTAAAATACAATATTGATTTATTTATGTAACTTACTTACGAATTAATTACCTATGTTTGATTCTCATTCGGTTTACCTTCAACTGTATTAATATATTATCCGGGGTTGCTCGCCGGAGGGTTCGAGTTCCCACTCATGCCACCTGCAATACCAGAAGCCCGCTTTTAGTTCCTCTTACAATAGAGAGAGGATATCGTAGTCCTATTCTGGTCTCAGAACTACAGGAACATGAGATAGGCAACTTACTACACTACAATTTTCGGTAAAAAAATGTAGCGATAACGTTACCAAAATAATAACTAAACAAGTCAGTTTTCACCCAAACCACTTACGACCTGAAGATCAGGCAGAATAATTTTATATTTATTATATACTGCAATATGTTAACATCTGCGACGCCCGCACTACCGAGTCCAAATAAATACCGTACCTAGCTTTAGTAACTTAATTTGACATCAAGTAGATACGCCAAGTCGTATCAGTTGCGTTATATTATTCATCCTCTGAGTATTGCAGCTTCAATACTACACGTGCTTACAACTACATCAATCATGCTGGCTAGCTAAACGGAATGTAACTGTCTGTAGCAAATCCCTGTCACTCAGTACAACAACGCTTCAATATCTTGAGATGTTGTGATGTCCAGCTGTTTCTTGAATGTTGTAGAGCTTTCTAGAATGATTTGGAATTTCATTTAGTTGAATAATTTCAGCAAGTATCTTTCAATAAGAAAATTCTACAAACTTCTTTGGAACAATTCGAGATAATAGAACAATTCGAAAATGAAATTGGTCACCGCCTTGTTTTATAACAGTAATATGTAGCTGTTCGGTTTTGGTACATTTTGATGTACATGATTAGTGTTCCACGTACTCTATGTTCAATTACATGAATTGTGATTGCACATGCCTTCAATCCTGCATGCAAGCTGCTAAACTCAATGTCTGTAGCTAATACCTGTCACTCAATACAAGACTACTACAATATCTTGAGTTATGATGTTCAGCTGTTTCTCGAATGTAGTGAAATTTTAGATCTTTCGACGTGAGAATAATATGTCCATCTTTAAATGAGATATGATGAGATGAATTTCTATGGGTGGCCCTACCGTTACATGGAGTGTATTCTCGTTTACTAATTCCATAATATCAAGAAATCTTATCTAGTATAATCGATGTATGATGCGTGGCGGAGCGGTCACCATACCGGTCTGACGCGCATTGGGTTCCGGGTTCGATTCCCGGCTAGACAAATATCTGAATGATGAATTTAGATGTCTTCTGGGTCTGGGTGTTTGTGTACTTGTCTTTGTATGTCCCTGGCACGCACTATTCAAGAGAAAATCCTGGCGTGGGGCTATGAGTATAGAATATGTTTTATTTTCTAAAACAGAATTATCTGGGAAATGAACTGGTATTGTACCAGCGCAGGTTTTATAATAAATGATTGATGAGTAATAACTTATAACAATAGCAAGTAAATCCCGCTTTCATTAATATTATAACCATTTAAATTTCTCTTTCCTTCAATATACTTTTGAGTTGGATTTTCAATAGTTCGATTGACTTGTAGATAAGTTCATTAATATGTTAATGATGCTCCGATAGAATTATGGATTCAGGTTATATCAACTAACGCGGTATCTTTTACTTTTGAACGAGACAATTATCAAGTTTAATTACGTTTAAGCGCCATTGAAAATCAACCTTACTAAATCAAAGCGCGAAGCGGTTATAACTGTTTTTTTAACAAAGTTTTTAACTGGCATATGAGTGTGCAGTTCATAGTAACACATGGAAATCAAATTTCATCGTTCCCTCCGGTATTATGGAGTTCAGTAGATATCTGAAGTCACATCACCTCTTAAATTCTAGTTGAAAATCTCATTTAAGTTTTGCTGCTTTACAGCACTTTGCAAACACTAACACAGTAGTGTGTTTGCTAGCATATTAACTAGTATACTATCTAACATAGTAACTAGCATGGCATAGCATGCAGTCCACCTGGCAAGTCTCCCTGAAATCAAAGAGATACGTTGCGACTTCTACGGTTACGGACTAAGATGTTCGTCCTACATATAAGTTAAACACCATCCACAACCTTTCACCAGAACGCAAAAGGAGGCCTACGTAATATTAAGTTCTTTTTATAACATGGAAGTAACAAATGAGCATGCAGTCCACCTGGTGGTAAGTGGCTACTGCCGCCCATGGACATTTGTAATCAACCCCAGATAAAACAGTCTTACTTGAGGTTGCCCACAAATGTTTTGCTACCCCTGAGGACTAAGTTGGAACCCCTTGGATAAGTATGTCTCCTTTATCAGACCCTTCAAGCTAGAACACAGCAGTGCTTACTACTGCTATTATTAGTAAGAAATAGGCGTGGCGGTGGGCCCGCCAGAGTCGAATCACAAGGGTTCTACCAGTTTTTAATTAAGTGTGTCAGTCACACTCCCGGAATTAATATTGTTCTATCTTTTTTACTGTATTATAAGCCGTAAATAGTAAACCGTTTTTTTAAAGAAAGATAAGTGTAATGCTATCATTACACTTATCTTTCTATTAGATACTATTATCTAGTCGACGTGATCACCACTAACATGACGGCATTCAAAGCGTTTCAAAAAATTCAACAGAAAACGAAGTAATTCAAGTAATTATTCAGTTTCATATTACCCAATTATTCCTTCATTATCATAAAAATACATCCTTGAATATCCGTCCTGACATTTATCTACCAAGCAATATAAGGATAATCCCAGCACTAATCTTAATTGCTTCTCTGTCGAATGCAAAGTTATCCGGATTTTGTAGAGATTGGGATAATTAGTTTCATGTTTTTCATGCTTCCACAAATTAGAAAATACTGCGCTAAAATGTATTGTAATATAATAAAATAAAAAGCCTGTAAGTAGGTACTACCTACCTATGTACTAACTACGCTCTTTTGTGTAATAAAAGGTAGAACACTCGCTGGTTGGATTCCGGCGGTACTACCGGCCTGTGTAATAGTATTCTGGTATAATTGGTCTGATAAATGATAGTCCTTGGCAACGCGTCTGTGACCGATTTCAGATAAAAATATTCCCATCTAATGTAGAGTGGTAAAGCCCTTTGTGGTTCGACTCCGGCACCACCACCACCGCTCCTATTTCCGCCTTACATTAGAAGTGCAGCGCTGCTGCGTTCTGATTTGAAGGGTGTGGTTAGGGAGACATACCAACTTAGTTACAACTTGGTCCTCAGGGGTAGCAACGCATCCGTGGCCGACCTCAGGTTGGACTGTGATCTTATCTGAGGTTAATTACAGATATCCTTGGGCGGCACTGGACACTTACCATCAGGTGGACTGAATGCTCGTTTACTACTTCAATCATATAACAAAGAAATCTTAGTTTGTGCGGATTTTTTTGTCTTTTTCCTTCTTGCACTAAAGATATGTGTTTATAATAGAGCCCGCAGCATCCTTCTACGCTGAAAATACACTGTTTTTTTGTTTTCCTAAACCACTCATACTACTCATCAAAAGAGGTATATGTGATTCGAAAAATCGACATAATTTATTTTCATAATATTTTAATTTCTTTTTCCATCAGAAAATCATTTAATTTTAATATCAAGCTTTTAAAAATATAAAAAGTTAGATATTAAAATCAAATTACAGTTCTCGAACTATTTAGCATAACTTCATTAGAATCGTCGTTAAAATAAAAAGTGGGCTTAAAATGTTCTCACGTTTTTAAGCACTTTGTTTTAATTATGCCTAAAATAATACCTCAGAGCACAAAAAACAGACGGCGCGTGACAAAAATTAAATATGAGAGGATTGGAAGGCACTTAACATATTCTATGAAGCTCATAAATGTTATTTTACAAAACAATATTAAAACGAAAAATAAAAAAGTAGTAACACCATTTGTGTCCAACTACAAAGTCCCTACAAAGTCCTTTACTCCCTTTAGAGGTACTCCAACTATAATAATTATCTAGACTAATTATAATTTTTTTATGGATGACAGTGACTGCTGACCGAGACTACTTAGTAGCTAGAGGCACGTCTAATTCTCTGCGCTTTTTTTTAATTTTAGGTTAAAAACTAGCTGGATTTTTCAACAATTAAAATAGACTAAGTTACGCCTTAGACCTTTAACGATCCTTCAAAATCCAGCTATTTAGAAGATTACCTCAAACAAAAGACATGAACCTTTGTAATTGCATTTTTGTTACAGGTAACGTGTATTCTTTCATATTAATTTAATAAAAAGTTGTTATTTTAATATTACACTTCAATTTTATATCTTCTTACATGTCACACAGACACTTCAATTTCATTTATTTTTAGAGATGTATTTTTTTTTGTATAAGTCAAAAATTATATCAAAAATGTAGTCGGGTAAAGGATCCAAAAATGCCAGCACTGTTCTCTTACACGCATTCTATTTTCTTTATATTCCATGAACATGCTTATGCTCCGTTATTTTTTTGGGAAATGAGATAAATGTTTGCTTCATTCAGCTTTAGCAGATTAAAAACATAACCGTATTTTAAAACAATTAAAAAAACTCTGCATTTCGTCTCCGCCCACATTTCCATTAATAAAAACCGCTTTTATGTGCCCCGTTATTTTTATCTCTCTTCTTAAAATATCTTCAATTCCTCGTGTATATTTTGAGAGATTGTACTCAAGGGATAAGCTGTTTGTATTTTAGTCGTAACAATGCGGTCAATATTAATACGCGTAGGCGCAGTGATCATCATGTTTCAGGTGTCAGCTTCGTTCCCTGGCAAGGCTCATATCTAAATGACTAATTTAGTACAGAAGATTGTGTTTTTTGTTACCACGACACCCACAACATATATCATGACGTGTGGCTGCAAGCGTAGTGTCATTCATTTTCAATTTATTTATAGCTCAAACTTATTAATACGCTTTTAGACTATAATTAGAAAAGCTTCGCATTATATGTATTCTTCGCACTACATTGTTCATGGTATATTCTTCCTAATCAAATAGGCACATCAGGTATTCCAACTCAATCTCCATAAGTGTCATGACCTAAACAATCGATCTATAATAATAAAACTGATCCTTTCATGATTCCTATCCATCAAATAACATCCAAATATGGGAAGTCTATTTGCGAAAGAATATCAATGTTTGCGATGTCTCCCTAGTATGTGGCAGGGAGTTTAGTCATTTATCCGTTCAAAATATCACACATATCCATATCTAACAACTATATATCGTGAAAATGTGTTTTACAGCTAGTAAAATAACATACATAATATCTATACATCTATACAAATAAATAAAATTGAAGTGTCTGTTTGTGATTTCAAAATTATTTTTTTTACTCAATGCATATGAAAGT
>DWPV01003911.1:0-14410 GCA_018251915.1 Urbanus proteus proteus
GGCGAATAAAGAGTCAAGTAACTTTATTCTTTGGGTAGCTATTCTTACTTTTATCCGAGCATTGAAAAATTAGCCCTTAATTAGAAAAAAAAATCCTTGAATGGTAGAACATGAAGTAAACATTTATAATACCTTATTAACATTGGTCTAATGTCAAGAAGGTACCCTGTGAAATCCAATCAATATAACATGTTCTGTGACTTGACTGGGTTTTATTGGAATATAATGTTAAAAAAATGTCGTGTAGATTTATGTTTATTTGGATTTAGGATGACATGCCAATTTTTTAATAATATTGGGGTAGCTAACGGGCATGCAGTACACTTGATGGTAAATGGCCACTGCCATGGACATCTATAATCAACCCCAGACAAGATCATTGTCCTACCTGAAGATGACCACAGATGCATTGTGCCCCCAAGGAATAAGTTGGAACGCCTCAGGTAAGTTTGTCTTCCTAACCACACCCTTCACACCAGACCAGCTGTACTTAACATTGGTGTTACTATAAAGGTGCAGAAATAGGCATGAAGGTGGTGCCACCAGAGTCGAACAACAAAGGGTTTTACCACCTTAAAAGTTATGAATTTAGTTTTTAGTTTATCGAAACATTCAATATGCAACAATAAAATAAGTTAATTATTAGTGATGTTTGATTAATTTGCTCCCTAAATAAAAATAATTATGATTCATATTAAAATAAACCATAGAAAAAATTAAGTTTATGAGCTCATTTGTAGTTAAACATCCACCACCCTCGCCTGTACTAGAGATCTGTAGGGCTGTGGACTAAGTTAGCATTACTAAAAAAATGTTTTGTATTGTGTACCAATGTTATAAAATAAATAAGTCATTTTCCTGTAAGTATAACAATGCATAGCATGAAAATAATATTTACAATCTTGGGGCTTAACAAGAACATAAATATGGGTACCCATTGAATCATCATCAGCTGAATAATCCTATAAAAATCCTACAAATTCACTGAAGTTTTAACCGCAAACACCATAGTATAACTATGAGGAATTAGAAAAAAGAATATACAACAAAATCGCGTTATGCATTTTTATTTTAATAATTTACACAGAACATCAATATTTCAGTATATACACTTCTTTATTTTTACCGGAATACTAAAATAAAATCTACCAAAAAAGTAGTTTTCATAAAATTAACAAAAGTATGCATAATTCTACACTACACAGTAATTATAGCCTACTGCCAATGCTTGAAGTAACAAATTTTGAATTGACTGTCTCATCATTTAAAAGTATAATAAAGCAAAAACAATTTTATTAACATTACTAGTAGCATAAAGCTCATAAATATAGGTCTTCAGTCTTTTCACACGACCCAGTTGTTGGGTGCTTTTACTGTGATATGTCAAGTACGACCGAAGTACGGTTCTTTGCTTGAGACGTGTGAAAAAACTAAGATATTTACTTAGTTACATACTCAATCAGACAGAAAAATATGTATAATAAAACATGGAATCACATACATATCACAAGTAATATAACAAATTCATATACACAACATTATTAGTGAATGTTTTTGACACATGGGTAAAACAAATTCGACATATCTACATATTTTGCGTAACATTCTAAATCGAGAAATGCTTGTTAAAATTTCGAGAAACTCATGAATTCTAATAACTTTACATTAGGATTAGTGTATTTAACGAAAATACTACTAGAACAGCTGGAGTTTGCATGGATACTTCCCAATGAGGTTTCTATGCTATATCATACATAACTTGTTACTGAAAAATTACTATGTATTTTATGTGGTTTTCAGAAAAAGTGGATCACACTCTATGTTTTTGATCACCGCTATATTTTTATAAGCAATAGAACTTGTTATATACATATCTATAAAGTTTTATAAAATTTATATAAGTCATCAATTTTATATAATCGAAATTATTTATTGGTTATTTATTAATTATTCATGGCGCAAACGTTAAAATATGTATTGAACAATTTTAAAGATTTGACATAATTATATAGACACAATGGCATCTACAATATTTACCTAGCCTTTTCAATAGTTCTTAAAATACAATAGTTATAATGGAGAAAAATGGATACTACAAACTGCAACACCCTTCTGTTGTTCATATATTATTTCTATAGCTAGAACAGAGTTAATAGCAATAATAGTAAGTTAAAAAGGCCATTTAAACACTTATTCTCTAATTAAAATATAGCTGACAAGATATAATATTTTCCCAAAACGTAATTATTCACACACGGTATATGGCCTATCCAAATAAAATGCGTAGAATTTTGCTATAAATACAATACTTACAAATCTAAACCCCGCCTCAATTTAACACTGATTAATTTAAGTAAGACTCGTTGAAGAGAACCTACAAAAGTGAGTAATAACACTTTATAAAATATCATAAATAGCTTTCAACCTGTACAAAGAATTATTGGAAAAATATAGTTGAAGTTTCCAAATATTTCACTCAACATTGGTATAACATTTTTTTAATTCCAATACTCATCTGGAGATCTGTAATTAATAGGTCACCTTTACCTTAGTCATATTCATTGCAAGAGTCAATCAGGGGTAAGTTTTCGAGACTTGCATTAAAACCATATTCAAATATCCATATAGAAATGTAAATCTATACTTAAATATACAGTACATCGCACAATATTTGATCTTGTAGCTGCACCAGGCAGATTTTATGGTGAAGGGGTAAGTGCTTGATGCTTGCATGCATGCTTGATGGTCGAGAAAACAGTTATCCACCAAGTTTCTATCGTTGGCGTAGATAGATTCAACGGATATAATAATAACTTCTAGTTCCAATAATAACAATTTTCCTAATTAGAACTTGTACCGACCCTAATTTGGAAAATTGTATTATAACAAGAGATTGGCTGTTTATTGCAATTTAAAATGAGTTTACAATCAATAACTTACAATGATTTTTGATATTTTCATGAAGCAAATCCGTCTATGCCTTTGTTGGTTATTCCCAGCATCACTTGCAAGTTCTTGTACCATGTTGATGGAGTGGTTGACCAGGCGTTCTGGTTAGATGGCCAGGTCCCGGTGCAGCTGGCGGCGCAGCGGCCTCTGCAGCGCGGCCAGGCAAGTCTCGCCGCTCTCCAGGGGTCATGCGAAGATCAGCCACAGCACGAACAGGATGGCCACCCACAGGAATATCTTCGATAGGAACTGTTCCTCGTCGTACTGCGCCGTGCCGCGCGGGGCTGGAATGTTACGATAGCTCATTTATATTCTGTTACAAACGTGCGAACGACGCAATAGCCATTGCAACTTTGTAAACCGTGTTGATGGCTGTACCATTGAAACTTTGTAAACTGTGTAGATCACTGTAGATGAAAACGAAGATGTAATCTAAGATGTTCATTACTCCACTGCCATAATTTAACTCAACTGCTTTTCAACAGACAGCTTCACATGGTCAAAAACATCTATCAAATAAAGGACAAGAAATAATACATTCTTATAAGATTGAAGTAGTAAATGATCATGCAGACCACATGATGGTAAATGGTTCCTGGTGCCCATGGTATGCCTGTAACCAATTCAATCACAGATGCGTTACTTCTGAGAATGAAGATGGTCACATCATATGACAAAAAAGCACACACTTCCATTGAAACGCAAGAATTGCTTCAGGATAGAAATACTGATGTTACCTTCCCGGCCAAAATATATATTATCTACCACCTGGCACAACATGTTTTTTAGAAGTAACAAAATTAGATGAAACCACCATAAGACCTTTAAATACACTCACCAGCGCTAGGTCGCGGGTCGCCAAAGTTGAAGGTGGAGGTGAAGACGCCGAACGGAAAGGCGCCGATGCCGAAGGACATGTGAAAGCCCTCGCCAAAACCGAAGCCCGGGAAGCCGCCCGTGTTCTCAGGCTCCGTGCGCTGCCCCGCCGGCCGGGGTGGGACCTGCTTATTGGGGAAAAATACAAGTTAACACAGTGATGCAAGCAACTTTTGGCTATGTCATGTTGCTATATGTATATGACTTTTTGGGTGACAATAAAGCCACATTACAATAAAACTAGTATTAACTTAGTAACAATGCGCCTAACGGTCGAGCGGTCAATGAACGCCCTCCGCCGAACGCTCCACATGGTGGGCGTGCGTCCAACCATTTATCGTTTGTCCAACTCTGTCATTTCTGAAATCGTTTTCAGCTACGTAGTGTTAAAAAACTGGGTAGTTAAGGCTATTTAAGAAAATGTATGAAAAAAAGGTATTTTCTTTAAAATGACCATTATTCTCAGAATTTTTATCCGTGAACTTTACACTATCAAATGGTATACAGGGAAGCTATTTTTTTAGTTTCATTTTTTTCTTATATGAACGAAGTAGCAAACGAGCATACAGTCCACCTGATGGTAAGTGGCCACTGACGCCCATGAACATCTGTAAACAACCCCAGATAAGATCAAGGTCCTACCTGAGGTTGACCACAGATGCGTTGCTTTCACTGAGAACTGAGTTGGAACGCCTCGGATAAGTATGTCTCCCTAACCACACCGTTTAGACCAGAACACATCAGTGCTTAATACTGCTGTTATAAGGAAGAAATAGGTGTGGTGGCGGTGCCACCGGAGTCGAACTACATAGAGTTCTACCACGTTCAAGCATCACTTGCATTCAATATTGATTTGTATTGAAGTTTTATTCTTCAAACTTGTAAAAAACTTGTAACAATTAATTTGCTTAAAGTTTACAGAGATATATCATTTTTAAAGACAAGTCTAAACAATGCCTAATTATAAACTTATTAGTAAAAGTTCATTAAAATTGATGTTACTTTACCGTACAATGTATAAATGATACAACTTTATTTTCAATTCATTCTGTGTTTCCCACAAATATAAATTCTATTTGACAAACACGGGTACACAGGTGATCAGCCTTATCAAAATGTCCACCCCTGTCAAATGAGGTTTTTGACCTGATTATTTATTGTCTCTAAAGGAAATTGTTTCCACTTTAAATTCCACTTACAAATGTTCTTTTAATACATATACATAGATGTGTTTATTTGTGAGATAGCGAGCTTGGGTTAATAACATAATCTAAGAACATGGTTTAATAATTAATATATATTATTATAATAACTAATTTAATTAAAACCTGTTACAATAAAGCTAAAATTTTAACATATCGAATTTACTTGTCCAATTGTAGGTACAATTAATAATTATTTTGAGGATGAATTGAGTACTTGCAATTTCAATTTTGCATTTATTTTGTAACAGAATTAATAATGTAGCAAGCAGTCAAGTGATGTAGAGCAGTCAACTTTGCTACATATTGACAACCAAATTCAAAAGGAACAATCCTTAAAAAAATTATCTAAAATCTAAATGGCTCTTCAGCCATGGTGTGAATGACATATAGTTAAATGATTGTTGAAGTACCTATTTAAGACCCTTATTGTGTTATGAATTGTAAATTGTACCATTGTTCAAAGAGGAATATATTTATTTGGTCATTTATTTATGAGAAACTTTACATTAAATTCAAGGCAACATTTACATTCCAGATTGTCGCACGTCCAATAATATTAGAATAGAGTTTGTCTGCATGCAAATAACACACCTGTATGATTTCAGAAATGCTGATGTCAAGATGACTGTTCTTATGTTACAATGTTAAACCATAAATACCATTTAGTATTTGTTTAAAAAAAGGTGTTATTTGCATACACATTCTTAATAATTCCAGCCACAAATTTATTCATCAAATTGTTAATTACTTTTTCATTAGCAAACCTATTGATGGTCCAATGGTAAACGTAACAAAACTAAGCATGATTAATACATTTGGGATGGTAAAATGCATACCTTATTCCTAGGGTCCTCCTGTTTAGTGTTCCCCCTCCCGTACAGGGGTATGACCTTGTCCCGGCTGATGGCAGCCTTGCACACGGGACACACCTGACGGCTCGGCCGCGTCTCCAGCCACTGGTGCAAGCATGGCCAACTGGAGAAAAATTAATACATATAAGTGAATTTATTATATCTTGCTTTCTAAAAATAGTGTAGAGAAACTAGTTTGCATAATATTTTACTAACTGATCCCCGCTGTTCCACTCATGTTAAAAGACGTAAAAAGCGATACATATCTAAACATAGGTAACACCCTGCTGTTCCACGACTTGGCGTGGTGTGACTCGTGCAGTTGTGTTTTATTCCAAAATTAAAGTAACCTATGTTACGTCTTACAGCTCAGATATTTTCCAGTAAATGTCCCAATAAAAATTTTCGTTATATGTCTTGTATATACTTTCACATGCATTGAGTAAAAAAATGTTATTTTGAAATCACAAACAGACACTTATATTTTATTTATTTGTATAGATATTACAGTTCCAGACCAGTGGTCCAGTGGTCTACATTAAAACAATTTCCTTAATGTTAAATCAGTTCTGGGTTGCTCGTCTTTAGAAGTTAGATCAGATGTAGATAGTTGGCAATGCAGAACATGAAAGAAATATGCACTGCAGATACCACACTCAACACACACATGGGTCTACTTAATAAGTGGCCTGGCAGATATCTAAATGTTTCTGAGTTTTGACATCTTGTGTATGTTTATTTGTGTATTCAGAGCCGGATTAACCCTGTAAGAGGCCCTAGGCAGATCGATACACAGGGCCCTTTGCCTTTTTAACCGACTTCAAAAAAGGAGGAGGTTCTTGATTCAGCCGTATTTTTTATGTATGTCACTCGATTTCTCCGCCATGGACTGATTTGGATATTTATTTTTTCGTTTGAAATTTGCTTTTTTTTTGCGTGTTTGGGCCCCTTTTGGACGTGGGCCCCTAGGCAATTGCCTACTTTGCCTTATGGTTAATCCGGCTATGTGTGTATTTTGTTATTTTTAGTATAGTATTTAGTAATTTAACTGAAAGAAATTATTTCATTAGATATGGTAGTGTTAGTCCTGTATTGTTTTGTAATTATTCCAACGTTATGGGAAACCAACTCTAATTTATTGAGCTAATTACTGTATTGGTACTATCTTTCGGTTCCAACACCACTGGAGCTGGTGCTTACCAGAAAAGATGGCCGCACATACTGACGACGGCATCCCGAGCCGTGTCCAGACAAATGTTGCACTCCAGCATTCGCTCGTCGCGTTTGTCGTCCTCTCCGCCGGCGTCGCCCCCCGGGGCCGACGCGCTCGCCTGCGCCTCGCTCGTCTCCACCATCACGCTCACCGCAGCAGCCTTCACCTAATATTACGTCACGAGAATCTATTTCGCGCACACTTATCGCAATCACAAACACCGAGCGATAATACTAACTCTTCTATCCAACAATGATTAAATTACATCAAGGAAAGCGATCATTCCACTGAAATTGTTTCACAAGTTATATGCTGTTAGTTTTGTATACAGTTTCTATTTTAAATCCACATCAAAAACAATTTTCCTTTGCGTTTGCGCCTCAAAAATTAAAAGCAAAAACCTAAATTCAATGGTCGCCCTGTCCTGTCCTACTCTTTCTTTTTGATAACTGTCAAAATGTATCATAGAGTAAAGAATAATGTCGACTCATCATGGCTAGCCACGTATTGAGTGACCCTAATTAAATCTTTAATTAATTTAATAATCATATTTTGTTTAACAATATTTGGAAATTATTTAATTATTACTCACTGTAAAAATTGACACAAGAATTGAGTAAGATAAAATTTATTTTATCGTCCTCATCTATAAGAGTGTATCCACACAGATTCTTTCTATTAATTATTAATATTTATTGATTTACTTCTAATAAGAATTTATAATAACCAATAAAAAAGGCTGTTTCTCCTTTAACGACTTGCTCTGTGACGATCACATCAACGTACAATGCTCTGCGCTTCGTAGCGCGTTGCATTTGTGCTTTACACCATAACAATTTTAATGTATTCGGCTCTAAAAGTGGCGTTATTTCTTAAAAACATCTAGAACGTACCGTGTATGAATAACAAATGGCTTATTCGCCGTTGCTACTACCGCAGCTGATGCACGGGCAATAAAATATTTTTACTAGAAAAAAATCATGTCGAATCCATCGTGTGCGACATTTAGAAACATCCCACAGCTACCCTATAGGAACCGTACATTTATTCGACATAAAATAAATCTTGTTCCAAATAATAATGTCTCTATGCTACATTCCAATCCACAGAAAAGGAAAAGAAAATAGAAGTGGAATATAAGCCGACATATATGAGAACACCACTGTTAAGTCAAAACAAACGCATAGAAATCATTAATCGTATTCTTACCACTAAGAAACCTGCATTTTTATTTTTTGTCTGTTGCCAACACGGGTAGTCGTGATAACTATGTCTATACAACCAATTATATGCTTTCGGTACAATGTTATAAGTAAGATTTTTGTGTGAACAATTAACAACGTGACATTAATGTACAGAACGTTATTGAAAAATGGTTGAGTCGCGTAACCATGGCAACCGACATGACAATTTAAATTCGACCTTATCTCAAAGTAACTGAGTAGCTTTTGATCGTAGACTATATTATTTTCTCAAATTTGAAATGAAACATGTAACAAAAAACTAAAATAAATATGAATATACTTGCCTGTGTAAGAAATATCTCCTTTCGATATATTATGTATTCTGCTAACATGTTAGCACTGTAAAACTGCGCAGTAAGGCGTGATTATGAAATTCTACAAAAAACTACTACACGTAGAACACAACTTAAATGTCTCAATGACTGGCAAGCAGTGACGTTAAATATGATAGGATTTTCATACTGGTAAGTAGCAGTCGTCTCGATCTGCCGTCATGCCACTTCCTGCTCTCTCTTTCTTTCATGTTTCAAACAAGTCCATTCAGCCCTTCTGGCGTGAAAGAGTAAAAGACAACTAACCATGTATCTTTACAAACTTTCGCCTTTATAATATAAGTAAGAGTCAGATAAGATTAGAAGACCGTATTTCGGAGATTTTTGATTGTAATCGAGTCTTATATGGATATTATATATTTTTTGAAACTGCTACTAAGCAACACAGGGATTTTCATTAGTCGTGCTACTACTGTTAGTAAGATTGGTAGTAGCACGGTTAATAAACCAACAAATTATGTAGAGAAAAATCTAAGATTTTTGTTTCTGGTTCTTAGATTTATATCTGTGTACTTAGATTCCTATCTGTGTACATAATAAAGTTATATTTTCTGTGTATTAGACAAAAATATTCTGGTGTCTGTGGTTAATGTCAAAGTTGTGTTTTATTGTCTATGTCTGCAACCATCATCGTTTTGAGATTATTGTAATGCAAAAGAAGTGAAAAATAAATAATAAGTAATAAATAAGTACTGTATTTAATTTAGATTGTTAGGATATTTAAATATAATTGTGCTCGATATTAATTAGCGTATGAAACATTTATGAAATTCTGAAATAAAATAATTCTTTAATTATCAGTGAATAAACGTTAGTATAGCGAAATAGGTAGTGAATGTAGGCGGTCGAAAAAATATGTTAGAAAACAACTGTGACGTCACAAACGAAATCAGCTGTGGGGTTTAGTGTGGAAAAGAATAATAAATTATAAATAATGGGTGGCGCGGTGAGTTCTGGACGGGACAACAATGAGTTGATAGACAATTTAATGGGTGGGAATTATATCCGATCGAGGAGCGTGGAACGAGTGTTTCGAGCCTTGGACCGCGCAGATTACATGACTCCGGAGTCCAGGGACCAGGCCTACAAGGACCTCGCTTGGCGGAATGGCCCTCTGCATATGTCGTCGCCATGTATTTACAGGTAAATTTTATTTGACATGTATGCACAACAACCTTTATCGATCAAAATACAAATAAACAAGCACTTAATGGAATATTTGATAAAAATAGATTCCATTAAATTATATCCTCCTTTTCTTTAGCCATTGTATTTAAAAGAAACATAAATAATAATAAAAGATTGAATGTCAAAATAGCAATGTTCATAATATATACTGGAATTGCTTGATCTTCACTAGACATCTTGAGTATAAGGTGCTTTTACTAATTCACTTCAAGTCTCATGTTTCTAGTTATCTGTTAGAAAGCTATTCCTAAATAACAAGTGTTTTTTGTTATGAATTAGTTTTTTACTTTACTTCTTTTACTTGGTTTACTTCAAATCTTTATTTGTATCTCCAAGTGAATGTTACATTAATGGCATTAGATGTATAACTATACTAATAATAGGTTTGCATTTTGAAGCATAGCATTTGAATACACACTGAATGCACAATTTGGATTTTGTTTATGTGCATACTTATTAAATGTTAGCACATATCCTTGCTAGGCCCATTTGAGTTAATAATATAGATATATAGTGAGGTTATTGTATATTATACCTAACTAATAAAATAGACCAAAATTGACCTGCATCAGGCCGTGCCATCCCTGAAAATTATCAGAATTAATAGTTTCTGAGATAATTTGCTGGTAGCATTACATTTGACCGGCGGCATTTAGTTAATTGAGTTCCTGCAGTATATAGTATAGGCATATTATCATTCTTTTTGCCAATGGGTAAGGCTTGGAGTATCCATATTTGGTGGAGATACATGTAAACAAGTTAATGTTTATTTAAGTAAAACTATAAAGCTGCAGACTTCTAATCAATATTTAATATGCATATAATATTGACACATACTTCTAAAAAAGATAAACAAAGATAATTGGTACTTGACCTATGGGAGCTTGTAAGTCTCCTCCCAGAAGTAATTGAAAGTTTCTACTTTTTAATAGTTTCTGGTTTTATTAGACATAGACTTGAAGTTTCGGAGTGTGTCCTTCCTTTGTATGTGCTGTGATATGTATTATGCAACATCAATCTGCACCAAACGCAAAAAGTGCACCAAAAAAAAATGCAAATAAAACAAGTTCTGAATCGATTCAATAAGTGTGACACTATAGAATAGTTACTATCATTTTTAAGGAAGCAAACATGAGTATATCTAAGTTAAGTATTTTTAAAATGATAGAGTGTTATGACATAACAACGTAAGAGGTAGATAAAAACTTTATCTTGTTTGTATATAAATGTGTAAGTTGAAAGACAGAGTATTGTTATATCACCAATACTTTGTTTTGATGATTTCAGGCCATTATCTTTATAAGTACTGTTATGTTATTGACGTAGAGTTAAAATTATTATAAAATAATTACGTCACTGTTACAATAATAGCTTATTTTTACATCATACATTTGTAATAAATAATGTATCTATCCATCTATGCAATAACTAAATTCACATAAAATTTTGCTCATTGCTTGTGTGTCTGTTTACTTTTACCCTGCTAGATAAAGGTGTGTTGTCTTTTGTCTTAGCCTATGGAATTATTCACCTATCTGTTAAAATATTATTTGATTTGCTTTTATTTCTTAAAGACAACCTTAGACAGCTTATACAAACAAACAGAAAATGATGTTCAAGTTCTTATATTGTACAAATAAACATGATGACCTTAAAAGAAAATATGTGGCCCGTTCATCCGTCTATATCCACAGTGAACTTCTATGCTTAAGTAATTAACACTTTATACTTTTTTTCTCAAATCATCTATGTATAACAAAAAGCATGTAAAAAGATTATGGTCATTGCTGATGTTTGGAAATCTTAACAATGCATAGTTGTTCACTGTGATAATATCTATTGCATGCGATAAAGATGTGTGACACACTCCAGAAATAGAATCTGTGTATTGAGTGTCACGTTGCCGCAATTGCTCACCTTGAACCTATTGAGTTAATGGAAAATAATTTCTTGTTACTGTTATTTCATTTCCTAACAAATTCAAAAGTTGTTAGTAATCGAAATATTTGATTTAAACCTTTTTAAACTCATTTTATATCATGTACTGCGAGAATTCCTTGCATGTGTAATTAAAACCTGCAAACAAGATTACATATAAATTGCCAGTTAAGCCAATGTCGAAACCTGGAACTTTATGTATGTTTGGTTAGTATAAGGCAACTTCTGGGACCAAAACCTTTATTGTTTTAACAGGAATTAGTGCATGTTGGGGATCATATTGCAACATAATACAAAAAATAAAAATAAATGTTTTCATTGTTTTAAGTGAGGTGATGGAAGGACTGGAGCTACGGCCGGGTCTGTCCTTCCTGAACGTGGGCTCCGGGACCGGCTACCTCAGCACGCTCGCCGGCCTCATCCTGGGCTGCGGCGGCATCTCCCACGGCATCGAGTTCCACCCGTCCGTGGTGGAGTACGCCAACAAGAAACTGAGCTTGTTCATTGCCAATTCTCCCACATTGGACGAATTCGACTTTTGTGAACCAAAATTCTTTGTTGGTAAGTTACAGTCATTGATTTAGTAACATGGACGGTGGAGGGTATTAGGCGTTTTGATCCAACTTTACAAAACAGTAAAAAATATGTTAATCCATTTTGGAACAATAAATACATATGCATAAAAAGTTGGCACTGTTTATCATTCAAAACTATTTTGATGTTTTCTGTGTTACAACATAAAATAACACATGAGTGTTGAATTGAGTTAAATGGACTAAATCTAACACTAAGTTCAGAGCTTAGCATGGCACCTAAACATCACTACGGTTAGTGGTTCAAATAAGTCACATTTGTCTGAACTTAAGTGTACAAATCAACTTACAAATCTATTCAACATATATAACATATAGGCTAGTTACATAGTCTTAGTTTGTCCTGTTGTATGCTTCATTCCAAAACATACTCTGCGTTTTGGTTTAAGGCAGGACATTAACAATATTTTAATACCTTTATACCAAAAACTTCGGAAAGTCCTAATTTCGAAACACGGTTGAAAGGCTGATTAACAAATAACTTTGATACATTTGACTTGTTGGCTGTAAAGGCAATGGTCTGTCCCTGATGCCGACGCAGCAGGCCTACGACCGCGTCTACTGCGGCGCCGGCTGCCCCGATGAATACGAGAACTACTTCAAGCAACTCATTAAGGTAACCTTTTGCATACATATGTTACCATTTTGATATCTGCATGTGTGTGTTGAATGATGAATTCAATATTTGTACAATGTAATAATCTTTACAATTGCATTAATAGGAATTTGTTTTATGCATTAATGTGAATTAAGATGTTAGATAAAGAAATATCTAATTATACGTAAGTATAGCTCCATTGTATGTGAATACAATATACTTATTTCTTCAATGTTGTTTACAAATATTTGCAGTACAAACAAATTTAATATGAATGCGTGAAATTCAAATAACCGTTTTATTAAAATGTACTGATTAATTTATTTTTGCTTTACTGTAGCTGCAGACCATCAATCGGCATTTGAATCATCACTTACATAATAGATTTTTTCGCTCTTTATGTCTCGAAAATAATTTTACGAAAATTAAATTTTAAGCGTAATAAAAATATCATATACATTTATCAGTAGAAATTTATTATAACTTCACGACACACTTTTTATACTGCTGAGGTTTACTTGTTCTCCACAGACGATTAGTGGTTTTCATTGGACTATTTAGAAGTCTACTAAAATATCATAAATGTTGTTTACGTCATGAATTCAAGACATACAAAAACCAGATAATCGTGTTTTCCCAACATTCGTTTAAATGTTTATGAAATGTTTGCAGGTGGGTGGTGTCCTGGTGATGCCACTGAAGGACACGCTGCTGCAGGTGCGACGGCTGGCGCTGGACCAGTGGGTGTCGCGCAGCCTGCTCACCGTGTCCTTCGCCACGCTGCGGGTGCCGCACAAGGAGGAGGGGCAGACCTACGTCCGGCTCGGTAAGGAGGCTGGGGTGCGGCTGTGTTAAATGGTCATATACACTTCACACATTTCAATCACATGTTCTAAGTTTTTTCTCGTTTTTAGTAATATTGTAGTTCCATATAATTTCTGATTTTAAACAAGAACAAATTTAAAAAGTTTTTTTTTATCGAATTCATTTAGCAATTTGAAATTTAGTCATATGTAAGTAATAGCCACTTATAAAATAAATATGACTGCATGCTTTATCACCAGCTTGAATATTGATTCTCTGTCAATTGACAAAGTGAAAAAGCAAAAAAACATGCAGTTTAGATGATGGTAAGTGATCATATAAGTCCTTTGCATAAGGCGAGCATCTTAGCCTTAGGCAGTAGTAATTGGGACAACTACCCATCTTTGATTGGTTTCGGGTTTCAGTAAACACCTGTTCCATGTGACGATTCTTACAGATGTCCATGAGCGGTAATGACCACCTAGCATTAGATAGACTGCATACTCGGTTGCTACTTAAAAATAAATCGTAATATTGTTTTGCGTGCAGAGGAGCAGACGCCGCCGCGGCTGCAGGTGCTGGCGCGCGGCAGCGTGCGCGCGGCCATGCGGCGCGGCGT
>DWPV01003912.1:0-14407 GCA_018251915.1 Urbanus proteus proteus
TATTATGCTAAGAAACATTTAGTGGTATGGAACCCTCCATGTGCGAGTTCTACTCTCACTTGGCCGATTATTTTTAATTTTGCCTCGCATTGAGGTGGACTCAGCACAAATGCCTCTAAAGGTTATCTTTAAATGATAAATTACTTTTAAATACAATGCTCTTTATAAGAAAATCACGTAGATATTTTTTATTATATTTTCTACTACTAACAAGAATTATAAAAAGTGTGATTCATGTCGGTTTAATTTATGCTTATTAAAAGTTCATATAACGCTTATTATTTAATAGATGGCTTTTAAATATTATAATTATTCCGGTAATATAATAAGTAAATTTTGTAACCCCGTACGCCGTTCGACCTGATCTAACTAAATTCGGCTCAGCCGCACAGATTGAAATATGAGCAGTGATCGATCAATAGAATATTTATGATTATCGAACTCGTTAAATAAAACTATGGGGAAAAGGTTCTATGAATACGTAATGTCTTAATCTGAGGCGTCTGATGTCGATTGCGCAATAACAAGAGGTTGGATGAGGAAAAAGCAGCTGCGGACCCACTCGCACCGCTCGTAACTAGAGCCGTTACGCAATTCGGCAACGGCCTAATTGATTCCTCGCCCTTTCGGCCAGACGGGGCGTCGCATTATCGAGCACAGGTGCCTCTGCTCTCCAATTATTTGCCTCCGCGACAGACGACAATACCGGCCCGCTTCCCGCTCGCTACTCAAAATCGTTACACCTTTAATTGTGCATCGGATATTCTTTTCGTGACGTGACTCTATTAGTAATAAAGATCGAACACGACGCCCTATAACGGAAATGACTTAATTTTCACCGAGACGGGAGCGCTCGTTCGATGCTGGGCGCCTTTGTCTTCCCCTACCTATTAAAGGTGTGTGTAAATCGAGTGGGTCTTCCGTGAGGTAAAATATGGAGAATCTCTAGTCGATTTGTATGCGCGCCGAACTCCCGCTAAGTAATTTATCTAAAAGTATTTTTGACGGCGAACATGAACGTAGCCGAGAATCTGCTACGCCGACTACCTGAAAGCGCGATGTGTCTTCACTCTTTCAATTACATTAAAAGCTTAATTAGGAATATTAGCAAAGTGTCTCCGTTGCTCTCCATGTTCTTCGGTAGTTGGTTTCTGTGAATTTTCTCGAGTTTGCTCAAGGAGTCGTAGCCGGTGGCCGAACTTCTGAGATGCTTAGATGAAACGTAGTTCGCAATTAGCGTAATGAAAGTAACCTCTCCGGGTGAAATTAACGCCGTTCATCTATATAGAACGTAAGGGCGCACTCGGCACAATTAAGTTGTAGAGTGGAGAGAAATTGCAACAAGTGCAATGGTCCCCGTCCTGTCCACGGTCCATTTAACCCACTCAGCTCGCAGGCGTCCCGAAACTCGCTAACAGAGGAGATGTTCGTGTTCACTTATTTCTACTTGTTTACTTCATTTTTCAAATCCTGCAAGTACTTGTTTCTCCACTTTTACCGGGCGTTTAATGCCTGTATCTGTGTTAAATTACCTACAACCATCACGTTCGATCGTCACTGATAATTTTTTGACTCATGATACTTTTTGACGTCATTACTTGCTATTTAGTTTCAAACAGTATTTTCATTTTTATTTAACTTTATTAGATAAAACATACAGTGGAAATTATAACATAAATAACTTATTAGAACGTGTTTTTACCTATATATGGTGCCTGAAAAGTGTAATAAAATATCATAAACTAATTTTAAGTAGACGAATTTTTGTTTTTAAGATACTTTTATCAAATATTATATTTACGTACTCTAAAATAATTCCTTTTAATTACTAATTGTATCTGATTACCTACAAAAAATCTATTTGAATTTTCTCAAAAAAAAGTAAACATCAGCTTTAGAAAGAAATTAATATATCAACATCAAACCGCTTTTAAAACTCAGCGGTGATGGACACGCACAATCAGTTTTTCCGGATTTTTCTCTATAGTATTTACTTTTGAAAGTCGTCGTTTGAAGATGGCGGTACGTATTGTCAAGAATCACGTTCAACAAATAAAAGATAAAATGTTTTTATATTTTTTAAATGTATGTGTTTAAAATATTTATATTGTATACATACATTGTACAGTTTCATGTATTCTTGTGAATGTACAATGTACATAGATCTCTCAGGAATATTTGTAAAAAACAGTTAATTTAATTCAAAGTTATAAAGCAACAAGGTTTAGTGCGTAGCGATGGCAAGGAGCCTATTGGTTTAACACTAATTCCCTGGAAGAATAGAGGCGTCTAGTGTGGGACGGCACTTGCTTCGACACACTGGCAACTTCGTACATTCATCTTCCAGGGCAGCCGACGTCGTGGCGACTGAGGGACAGTAATTTGGATGCAGCTTTTTATATTTAAATGTATTTCTTTAATTTATTACACTTTTTTATTACGATTTAAGTTTTATACAAATTCAAGTTTGTTATGTTCAAACATTTTCTTATGCAATAGCAACATGGTATGTGTGTAAGATTTTCTCCATCATTCCGTATGTTTTAAATCATGTGAATTGTTTTCGTTGGAAATTTTGTTCGACGAAAATAAATCCTGTGTACCGGATATAAAGTTTACTTTGTAATGCGTAAACAATATACTTGTTGCTGCCTCTTTTCGGCCGTGTAGGATCAAGCTGTCTTCCCGAACGCTAGTTCTTTCTCGTATCCTTTTCGTACCTTATTTTCGGGCGAAACAAGGGAAAAGTGTTTCGGCTATAACTCTATTTGTTCGCGGAACATTATTTGTCGTAAAGAACTTGATGTGGTCATTCTCGATTTGTGTCTTATGAGACACTTGTGTGATATCGTCTCGAGTTTATCTCTCATGAATTGTACGCATCGCCCCGTTGAGACTTAGTCGTATATTTAAGTGATTTATTGTTTCTTTCAGCGTAGGTCTTTACGTCTTTTTTCTGATTTTAAAACACATTAATCGTCTAATGATAAGGTTAAGTTCCATGTTACTATAACAAATCACAAGCTCAATTATATTTCATCCACAACAAAATTACTGCTTTAATACAATAACCCTTCGCCGTATTAATTTCATTAAATTAAATGATCCTTCGTATTTATGAGAATACCTACAGCTTCAAGCAAGTAATATATCGAAAGTACTTAATATATAGTTTCGCACCCTATTGTAATTTTAAATAGCAGTTGAAACTAGTTCAAATTGGTTGTTCCTGACTAATGTCCTTCGGTGTTTATGTGACGATAAGTTTTGCTCCGTAATATTAGAGTTAGCTAGTGGACCCGCACAGGTGTGGGTACCGTACCTTTGAAAATTAAGCGCACAACTTGCCTAGGAAATTGTAACGGAATATTACTTTCAAGTATAAACATTAACTCGCAAGATATTCCAGCATTTCGAGGATTAAAGCAATTGTAGAAAATGCTATTACAAAGCTATTACAAATGTTTAACCGTTCCTTGAAATTGCTAATTATTATTCATTCCCTTTTATTACAGATAAATATTGTATTCAGGCACCGCTAAAACGATGGTCATTTGTTTGCAGTGGCAACTAATCCCACTTAATATAATACTAATATCGATCGCGAGGATTAAATGCTTTGCTACGATTCCCGGCTCGCGGAGCGTGGCGTTTTATATTAAAAATGAATGCACGGGTAAATTAAGTCAATAAACATTATCAAAGGATATTTTAAATGACACACTCATCCTTTGATAAAAATAATCTCAGAGTTTGCAATCGCATCTATGTTATATAAAAGTCCGGTGCACAATTGAGGTCCTGTACCTCACTGGCTAACTTAAGCTGTGCCTTGACTGTCATTTTATCGGTGTTAGAGTTATATTAAGCCGTACTTAAATGCTATGTAACCCTAAAATAATGTTTACATAAAATAATAAAACATAAATTTAACAAAAAGTTATGTATAGTGTAAGCATATGCTAAGCTCAACTTGCGGCGTGTAGGGCGCGCGTTTATCCACAATCTAGTCTTCGCGACTTCACGCCGCTCGTATGAGACAATCTGATCGAATAACTTCGCTCCGCCAACTCAACTCCAGGAACTTGGCACTTGTTACACTAGAAACTACATAAGAAAATAACTAAAGAGCATTAGACTTAAAGTACGACGCGTCTGCATACACAATCTATTCTGTAGTTTCCAACTTATTCTTGTTGCTCTTTTCACTTGTACCGATTGTTTAATATTAATCGTATAAGCCTGATACTGCCGATCTAATATAGTAGGTAGCACCTGATAAACTGTTTTAATCAAATAAAATTCGTATATATTTTAAGAAACCACCCTGATTTGCCTGTACCTACCTACCTACGATACCTGATATTGCCAATGAACATCGGTAAGTACGTCTCCCTTACCACACCCTTCAAACAAGGCAACATCAGCGTTTAACACTGCTATTACTAGCCAGAGATTGGCAAATACATTATGTGTAAGTAAAAGTAGTGGTATAAAGCCTAGAAAAGTTTTCCAATTACCCGTTGAATGTCTCCGTTCAGAAGAAATTCGTTATCCTTTGAACAAGCGACTCTATGAAAAGAAATCACCGAATAGGTGAGCGCGGCAAAACTCACGAGTAAACATTTGCGTATGTAAACTGGAATTATTCACGAAAAAACTTTTAATGGCGTCCCCGGAGTTCCCGTCAAACATTTATCAACAAAAGAACGAACGTCCCGCAGGCGATAGAACTTCAAATGTATGGAAATTACCCAGTCACGAGCGGGAGAACAATTCACTAACGGCATAGGCAAATGTTTTTGTCGCAGCTTGTTTCGTCGGATTTGAGGTTCCGACAGAAATAGCGATCCACAGGAAAACTGAACATGTTCTCTTCAATTGCGCGAATAGGGTTCACTTTAAGCATTGGATACGTATCGTTAGCCATTCATCCATCAGGCAACACGGGCATCAGTTATTTTAAACTATAGTTTGCCGTAATCATCGTGTATGTGTATCATCTATAGTAGTACCTAGATGAGGAATTTTACAGAAAGACACGGCTACCCACCTCTTTCACTCATCATGACAACCACGGAAAGAGAAAGTGATGCTATTTTCGATTCACACCAAAAAACGATGTTGCAAATTTATACTTAATACCATACTTATCAATAAATAAAACACACTATCTTCTATACATTATAAATATTTCACCATAATAAATTTAAATACATTTGGTGATAACAAGGCAAATAAACTTTATGCGTTACTCCATTATCATCGCTCTCGCTGCTTAAATATTCAAATCTGCCGGTCCGTTAATCGCTCGGAAACTGTAAAAGAAGTATTATCGCAGGATCGAAATATAAATATTGATATGATGTCTTCCTAATTTCAAAGATTAACTAAGAAGTTAGAATAAATACGTTCCGAACGGACACCATTTCATTTGCATTTCAATCAGAATGATATAGCCGG
Organism: Urbanus proteus proteus; assembly: GCA_018251915.1. Taxonomy (NCBI): domain Eukaryota; kingdom Metazoa; phylum Arthropoda; class Insecta; order Lepidoptera; family Hesperiidae; genus Urbanus; species Urbanus proteus. The sequence goes on from DWPV01003912.1 coordinate 5,464, forward strand.
TGGGAAGGAAAATCCGCTCCGTCGCCTCACTTAAAGCTTTTGAAATATTCCTATAACTTCTGATTCAACGAGAAAAAAGCCTATTTGAATTGGAAAGATCAAAGCGTAAAAATTTATCGTTACAAAAAAAGCGCGGCGAGAACGTCCAAAAAGGCGTCAGGCACTTATTATTTCAACAGAGCCAGTGTCTCGTCTCCTCTCTTATTCTATTTGTCTTTTCGATTGTTCCGGTGCATAGACTCCTCCATTACTCGGCACTGAAAGGAAAGTTTTGTATTCAATTTGGTATTATAATTCCCATTTGAAGTCGCCACGCACCATCGCGCCGACATCGGCTATGTAAATGGGCGCTTCCGGGACTTATTCGCGTTTTCGCCAAAAAACCTTGAATTTTTGTAAACCCATTCAGCGCCTGATTCACACTACTCTTGAAAACTTTCCGCTTTTTATGCCATTTTACATTCCTTTTGATTGCATATGTTACTGCAGCAGCGGTTTATTCTGGCGGTAGGAGTAACGTAACATTGACTTACGTTGTATTAAAAGTCATAAAGTTCCGCATCGAATTTATTTATCAAACCACTTGTAAGTTTTCGGTTTGTGTAAATATTTCCGTGCGCATACCTGACGTGAATTTTTATTTATACCCGAGTACCCTCCGTCGGGAGACAAGGAAACATTTCAGAGTTTCGCCTCAATTTAAAATGGAATCTTATCCCTCGGCTACCATAAAGTCTGTATTTTCCATAGAAATCCACCTAGCTCGCTACGTTCGATCCTAACCGGTGTCCACGCTGAATCCAGGTGGATTTTGAGAGCTCGCCTCGGATGAACGGCGCCTCGGAGAATGGGACTTGCATCTTACAGCGACAGGTTTTATTTTACGAGATGTTTTCCGCGACCGTTTCGCAGATACTAAAATAATAAGAGTTCTACGTCGCCACGTATTATGTAGCTTTTATGGCTCTCCCGAGCACGGCTGAAGCGCTATAACAGTGGCTTACGAAAGCTCGTGTGACGAAATAATTAACCCAATGTTATTCGTATTAGAGTCTGCTTCCATCTAGCTTTGAATTCTTATTCGTGTACCCTTTATTACACCCGTTTTACATTCCTTTATGACATTTGGCAATGTTGCCCTTCTCGCGTCAGGTAATTTCACAAATCCGTAATATGAGATACCGATTTCAAAATTCGTATCGCTGGCAAATTATCTCACCGTACTGAGAACGTTAAAATAGCTTTATCGATAAATTTATAAAGCAAGTATGAAGAGTAAATATTGATGCTCTAAAATCGCTGAAATTGTCGTGATCCCACTTATAACTTTGGTGTTCAAACATTTTAGCACACAAGTCCCAAAATCACGACGGAGACATAGGGCCGATCCGAACGTCTATATTCAAGCAAGAGACAAGGGACCGATAACAGATTACCCGCAAACACGTTTTAAATTCATTTCCCGACCCGAGCGCCGATCGCTCCCCGATAAAATGTGGGGACGACCCGGGAAATGGGGACATATTTACTTTGTCTCCCCGCGGCGCGCCCACGGCCACTTTCCCCGGTCAGGTAACGTACCGAAGTGGCAAAATATTTGTCCGGAGACCGCTACCCGTTCAGATTTAAGAACATTAGCTCTTCTCAAATCTGAGCTCAGCTCAAAGTTTGCCATTACGCCCCATTATCCTCGGCCGAACAATAACAGCTGTAAATAACAACCGCTCCCCCGTTCAACATTAATTAGTTTAATCGCCAATAAATACCTCTGATATTTATTTAAAAATAACAGAGGCAAGAAAATAGCTCTTCCTATTTCATTCCTGATTTTTATTAACTTCGTTGTGAATATCATTTTCATTTGTGGAATTTGATGTAATATTAAACCCAGTCATTACGTATTTGATAACAATATGATCTTTAGGCAGACACCATAAATAAATTACTTTGAAATAAATAAAAAAACATTTTGTGTTATTCCGTCTGTCGATTCGTCGATTTTAAACTTTAACTTTAAACTAGACTAATAAATGGAAAATACATCGAATATAAAAATTAATGTAATAATTATTATGTCATATACATTTATTATACTTTGATCCTAATCATATCGGCTTAACCTACAACACTATGTGATGGGTACTACATAAACATGTACACGATGTATGTATGTCTAATGGAATAGCTCATTAAAGTGATAGCCGTCCATTTGCCAATCAGTTCTTAGAAGTGAGTTATGATCAGTAGGAGATATGGTCACTGCCACTCAAGGTGTTGTCATGTTGTTATGATTTAACAGACCTTCAGCATATTGTTTTTTTTTACTGTAATAGTAGTTGGTTCCTACATTGAATTCATAAACCCTTTCAATCGTTATAATGATTATGGTTTCTTATCACAACCCGACATTTGTCTAATTAACTATTTGATTTTTAAAATATTACATAATTGTATATAATTTAATTTGCAATGGTTATATACCGTCTAAAATAAAAAAGTAACTAAAATCAAACAAGGCTGCAAGAATGAAAACTCGAAATTATTGTTATCACTGCTCGCCTGCTTCAATATCCTACATCGTGCCGTAGCTTGCCCGCTGCTTCAATTAATTTCAAAAAATCTTTTTATATTCGTTTTAGGCCTATGCCCCAAAAATATTTTTCATTTAATGTTTTGGATCCCTACATTTCTTTTATACTGAAAAAAATTATAATTTAAAAATTTACCTATTATTTCTTTCTTTTTTAGAATGCGTATGATTCTTTAATATACTGTTCATACGTACCTAAAGACCACTGAGAAAAAAATCGATTTAATAGAATTTAGGCAATTGGAAAATAATTGATTAAAAGAAGATGCGAGCCATTAACAAAGCGTGTCAAAAGCATATAAAAATAAATGTGTCACGGTACAGCCGGGGTATGGTCGCATCATTCTAAACATTTTAGATTACTGGGGTGTATATATAAAATATCACATACATTACAATATGTAAGTTAGTATGTTTAAGTAAGCAGCATAATACCGTGTTTGAAACTCGTAGCTCGGTCGTTGTGGTGACCACAGCGTCCGCAGACCCTTCGCAAGTTGTCCACTAAAGCTAACTCTATTAGCGTCCAGGGCGGCGGTCCAGCTCCGACCAACACAACACACTAATCCGGCGAAGCGCTTTGTAGTGCAGTCCCCGCGCAAAACTTTACCGATGTTTCATTGAATTACACCTTACCGCCCAAATATGGTTAGTGCATTGGGGCTAAAGAGTGCTTGGACGCTAATGAATTTGTATCCTTCTGTGTACTGCTCGCACGACAGTTGGCTAGTTTGTAACTGTTTCAAGTTTCACAAAAGTGTTATAACTTTATTTGGTTCATAGTGTCTTGCTTTGACATTATTTAGAACTAGAAAATCTTATTAAGCTCGTCGTTTAATTATATTAGCAACATCATAGGTTACCTACTAAGATTCTGCCCACAGACATCTGTGATTCTGTCACTAATTTCAAAGAGCTCTTTCAAAAGCTTACTTATTATTTTTTAATAATTTGGAGCAGAGCAAATGCATTTTGTAGATAATCTTAACAATCCACACAGATTAACTGATCCCATTTAAGCGTGTCGCGACTGTTTTTGGATATCAAAAGGCTTCTACAAAGCGACTATCATATTTGGTTCTCATTTTAAACAACGATGTATATCTGTCAGGCACATATCATTTCTACGTATCAAGTGGTAGGCTTAGAAAACAACGTACAACGTATAACAGAATGTTTGTTTGTGTATTCGAGTAATCCCACGCAAGGTTACCACAAGCCCCGGTAAGCCGCAACGCAGGCTTACAATGACGCCCCTACAAACGCAATGTGAATTCGTGTACAACGTGTACCGCTGATCTGCCGTAATCTCCTTGTAGTCGAGTGATGACATCATCTACTCTTTGAATAGTGGTTACTTCCTATAAATGTCACCTAATTCATTTAAGCCAATTTACAGTCGTTTTAAATAAGAGCAAGTTTGTAACAAGATAGTCAAAATACATACATGTAGGTTGTCCCTGTCGGAACGGAATATATACTACGCTTACATCCGTGGTAGACCATTTATCATATCATCTTATGGGAGACAAAATGAAGAGAAAAAAGTTGGTGCACTTTGTTTAAGATATATTATATCGATTCTATTTGAATTTAAAACGCTACTGGCAATTAAACATCTGTGGCAGTCGACGGAGCCCAGACACAAGTGTAAACATTGCCTTAAAAGCGACGTACCTACATTAAATATTTAATACTCTTCGTATACTTCTCAGTAAGTTTTGCAAAATTAAGGATGAACCATTTTAATTTCTCAAACGTAAATATTTATACGGTCTAGTTATGGGGGCGTCCATAACGTGAGCTATTTAAGAGGAGGAGGGGGACGGGCTGAAGCTCATCTAATCTCACTTTGAGGAGAGGGGGGTCTCAGTAAATATCATGCAATTTTTTTCTGCTTGAAACAAAGTTACGAAAAAAATAGTTTTAAATTAAGTAAAACAAGATTCTTAACTAAAATATGGCCATATCGTGTACAAAAATATACAAGTCGATTTACTATTCATTAACTTTATTTATTTAGTATATCTGTTAATCAGTTACTAACTGTGTGCAACATCCACACCAACTGGACTGATGACGATTCTCCACAGATCGGTTTGCGCGTTCTTTCTTGCCAAGGGTGTATAAGATGTGGAGTGACCTTCCTCCTGAGATATTCCTGGAGTGCTATGACATGGGGTTCTACAAAAAAGATACAAAAGAGCTCTCCTTTAAAGCCGGCGATGCATTGGCGACTCCTCTGGTGCCGCAAATGTCCATAGACGGCGGTGACTACTTTCCATCAGGTAGCCCCTCTGCCTTATCGTTAGGTTAACTATAAAATAAATCTAATAAAAACCTAATAATTGTTAATAAAAATCTAATAATTGTTAATAAAAACACTAAGCAGTTTTATTATTTAAAATAAAAAATCAATGCAGGCACATAAACACATTTTGAAAAATCTGAGAAGGGGGAGGGGGTTGAAATCTCATATCTCACCATACCGAGAGGTGGAGAAGGGTCAAAAATTGAAAAAAAAAACGCCTCACGTAATTTATGGACGCCCTGTCATTTATTTTTTTGTTATTAGAGCAATATTTGTTCTTCAAATTTTAAGCTGTATAATAATCCTAATAGGTAGATACTGAAACTGCAACCTCAGACCATTAGAAAACAATTAGAAGAACAAATCTTAAAAAGCTTTTTCAATGGGTCTATCAGTGATCTATTAATGGTATCGAAACATTTTACTCTTTTATTTTTGTATCACTTTCCTTATAGCTGAAGAGGAGTCAAATGATTTTGTATATTTGTATAACTGATATGCCGTATGAGGAAAAGACGGGAACTCGAAATAACAGACGAATTCGCGGCCGCGTATTGGGTTTAAGAGACAGGTTTCATTACAAAAGAATAACTGACTTATACGTAACTATAGGAAAAATAATATATATTTGCAACCCACTAAATAACATCTAAATCAAATGTTTACTATTAAGTTGTCGGTGATTAACGAATTAAGTGGATATAACTTAAATTTATTGTTGAAGAATATTGAATTATTGAAACAACAATAATATGATTAAATAGCGTCTTGTTCAATGGAAAGCATGACTAAAATTACTTTTGTATATATTTCGACCATTTATTTTTTATTTTCTTGCGTTCGCATCGCGTCGAGTCAAGTACTGGTAGCTTTAGTCAGAAGGGAAAAGGAAAATATGAAAAGACAGAATATTGCCCGACAAAATTACGATCGCTTTAGATTCCACACGGCCTATTGAGGGGTGAATCTTCATACATCGCTATAAATAAAATACCTGTTTTCTCTTTCACTAGTAGGTATCAATTGTTGTGCAGTTGACTTAATTAGGTCTTACCTGTATTATTTTAAGTTGATATAATGATTGTGTACCGATAGTAAAACAAATGTCCTTAAAGTGATAAATGTTCAGCCATTACAGATTTTAAATCAAGTTCTAGAGATCTGGTGATAAACCATAGGTTATAGTTTACAGTAATTACATAAAATTTATGTTTCCAGTTCCCACATTTTCGGTTATTACTAATGTAAAAGTAAATAAAATTGATATACGTACGTAAGTATGTCTTATTTGTTGAGATATTCGGAATTTTCATTAGAAAAACGTACAATAATCAACAACAACAACAGTATACACAAGTACGAGTATATACTTTTGTGTACATAGAAAGTTAATTAATTAGTAACCAACCAAAGACACTGATCACGTTTAATAGTCCTTTATGTAGTGCAAATATATACCTAAGTTTAACTACTTGAACTCGTTACCGAGTTGTGTAGGAAATCGGCTCAGTGAATTTGCGAGCCGCCTCCGACCGACTTCTAATGAGAAACCATGAGAAGCTATCAAACTTTAAGGACACATTAGTCTTCTTAATTGATCAATAATCACTTAGGTAGATTATTTGGTAAAAAATATATGTTTTTAAAGCGTTATCTTCATTATATGTAGTATACATCTATAAAAATAAATAAAATTGAAGTGTCTGTTTGTGATTTCAAAATAAGTTTTTTTTACTCAATGCATATGAAACACATGGTACCTATAACGAAAATGCCATTTTTTTTTGTCTGTCTGTTTGGCCGAGGTAATCTTCTAAACGGCTGGAGTGATTTTGACGGCACTTTCACTGGAAGATAGCTGTAGGTCTAAGGCGTAACATAGGCTACTTTAATTTTCGAAAAATCCATTAGCGCGCGCTCCATGCGCATGCGCGTGCCGTCGCGGGAGAGCGGGATGACATTTATATTTAAATCCGTATCCTTTTTTTTACTTTTTAAACGCGGGTGAAACCGCGTAGATCAGCTAGTAAATAATACTTTGAAACCAATTATCCCATTTTGATCATTTAACAAGTACTGCCACTAATTGGCTCAGAGTACCTAGCCAGTGAATAACTCTTCAGATATAAATTGTTTAATAGTATGAAATAAAAAAGGGTAATACATGTAATATTTTCTCTTTAATTTATTAAATCTAACTTATTATAGACACAAGTATTAAATTTTAAAGAATTGATTTAGTACAGATATACCTACCTACTGTCTTTTTTCAAAAGTGCATAATGAATAGGTAATAAAAACTTTTTATTTACACTTTCATAATGTATGTGTAATGTAATATAATAGTAGTTTAAGCTTAATTAAATTTTAGAAAACTTATTGCCTAGACGGAAATACATAATTGCGCCATCTGGCAGTGTTACTTATAAGAAAGTAATTATGAATAGTAACTAAACGTAGCAAACTAAAGAAAGGTGGTCATCTAGACTAGACTAAAAACCTTATTTATACTAAGTTTACTATTCGTTTTTATTAATATCTACCTCAAAACTTCCATCATATTTCGCTATTCCTTTAGCTTCTAAAGGTAAATGGTACGTATTAAAATTCACCTTTTATTTTTGTTTAATACTTCACTGAAATATTAACAAGTGGATAAAGAATTGTTGCCTAAAGATAAATTCTGCATATTTTTATTGTACCTATGTTTATTGTATTGCTACTTTTAACTACATAATAATAGCATAAATAAGAATAGGAAGGATTCCAAAAAAATTAGGTATGTATTTTTACGTGAAGATATATTTTTTAATTGTATAAAAGTTTATTATATAAGTTTATTTAAGTATATATTACATTGTTTTTTTTTTGCATACCTTCCTATTGGTATCCAAATGGAATACAACTGAAATATTTTAGTTCAAGGTCATTTTTGTTCCCATTCTTATTTTGATAAAATAACAGTCTCAACTTAACAAAAAAAAATGCGAGACAATCTATGTCTGAATTAAAGGGAAAAATCCTTAAAGAGTTTATCATTCGATCCAAAAATCCTATTCTCCAATTGTCATGTGCGCTTCCCTCTCATTATTGAGTCATTACTTCCTCCGCTTTTCCATTACGCTGTTTGATTTTACGAAATCAGATATCAGATTATTCCAATACATTGTATCGAGAAGAAAATTCGCTAAGAAAGTGTGGCGGGAGGCCATTACTCTCGGGCATACCCCACCGGTGCGGTACGATAAATAGTGAGCATTAACACGTTTCTTATAGTGACATTAGGCTTTATTGGATCCAGGAAAGTAACTCAATCTCACGGGACCGAAACACTACACTCGAGATTAATTTTATTGTAGATAATAATTGGTAATACCGTAGCTATTGCGTAGGTATTACTTACCCCCGAAAGATTTGGAATTATATTCTGCTCTTAATTGCTTTCTTTACACATGTACTTTCCTGGTATCAAGTCAGTATTTCGTGATGGATTAAAGAGTGAGGAAAAATAAAGACAAACGAAGAAAAGTATTCAAAGTAATTTTTTTAACGACATTTTGAAATATACACATATATATAGTCCAATTTGTACTATAAAAGTACAATTTAAGTTTTCTTTAATCACTTTCTTGAATACTGCTTGAAGGTTTTCTTTTAGGTTTATTTTTCTGGCATTCAGCTAAGCTTAAGCCAAATTTCCTCTAACCCTCTTTTAAGAGGGCTTCTTAAAGCTAAAGAAAATTTAAAAATTTTCACCAGTTTACATCGCATTTGTTAAAATCACTATTCCATCAATTTATACCTATTCAATAATATCTGTGATTGTAAAAAAGGTCGTATTCTCTACGTATTGCACTTAAGATTTATCCAGTATACACACGAGTCAAGAATGACATTGAAATATCGAATTGTTATTTTATAACCAAACTACATCAAACTATTGGCCCACAACCATTACATTTGATTTTTTTTTATGTTTACCTAACGATAAGGCAGACGGGCCACCTGATGGAAAGTGGTCACCGTCGCCTATGGACATTTGC
>DWPV01003913.1:0-14405 GCA_018251915.1 Urbanus proteus proteus
CCTTATCATGCTAAGAAACATTTAGTGGTATGGAACCCTCCATGTGCGAGTTCTACTCTCACTTGGCCGATTATTTAAAGTAGCACATAGTGGCTATGTATACTACTTTTTCAAGGCGGATGCTTGTCTAGTGATATTGCCGTGCAGTCCAACTACAAGAGTATTTAACATCTCCATAATATACTGGAATATATCTACAATAAACTAGGTTAAGATCCGTGTTAATATTTTCTCCAAGAATATACACAGATTTCAGGAAACAATGCTCCTTACTCAATTAAAGCTAGAGGAAGGAAAATTACGTTCGTGAAATCCATTCCTCCAACTTGGGCGATGTTTCCGTAATAAATCTTAAATAGTTTAAGAAACTTTACCAATCGCCTGGCTCAAGATAGCTTGATTGTTGTGAGACCATACTGTCGTGGGGTTTTATAATTATTATAATATCAAATGCAAAATTAGAACTATAATCAATTTTGAATTGAATTTTGATATTTTGATTTACCCCGCTAAGATTTTATCAGATAGAATTTTTTCAGGTGGTCATATCAGTAATAAAAAAATCCACTAGCGTTGCAGTGTTTGTGGTATGACATCCAGAAGGTGCACGGTTTAACCCCAGGTAGAGCTTTATAATGAATTTGAATTTTTTTCTGGTTTTGGATGTTATCTTCGTCTATGGTATAAGCATTCAATCCTAGTGAGGGTTATAATAATATAGTACATCGCTTCAAGAATTTAAATAAGGCATTCAGGCTCAGATAAAATAAAGCAAGTCTGTCAGTCAATCTGCGGTTTCATTTCTAATGACAAAAACGATTAGATCTGTCGCAAAAACCTGAATGAATGGCACAAATGAAAGTGGAATTTCATGTTCAAGCTTCACTTAGATAAAGTAAAATGATTCATTTTATTTATCTTTAAGTATGATAAAAGCTGGAGAAACTAGGATAGGCGTGAATAATAACTTATTATAAAATTGCGGTATATTGGAAAATAAGGAATGTTTCTCCATTTACTCCTATAAGTTTTATTAAGGATGTTCCATTTTTTACTAATGTTCCAGTTTTTATTAAGGAGTTTCCAGAATTTGATCCTTATAAGCGACACCATCATACGGCGCAATAATACAGGGTGTGTTTTTTTTACCAAAATGAACTCATTCGATTCCCGGCTAGGGAAATGATTTTTTTAAAAAACTAATTATGCAGTTTTAGTTTTTATCAAAATCGGTCTCGTAAGTCCTATTAGCATTTTTCGCTAATCCTTATAGTTTCGGATTTCCCCATCCACGCACACTTGAAAAATTCACCCTGTATATAAAATATATATATTATAGCGTATCATATCATTTGTAATCAAAAAATAACAATGCCAAAAACAATTTGAGTATCACATTTGCAATGTTATTTGAAGCAATATTTTTAATTTGTGAAAATAATTACTCGAACTCTCTCCCGTACACATTATAACCAAGATCATTCAGCGTTTAACAACAAGACTATTGTATAATTTGATCAGATAACCCGAAAGGCACTACGAATAAACAGAGATGATTACTTAGATGTTTAATTACCGATACAATTGTATCTGATTGATATCGATCGCCTATTAGCAACTATCTGTTGAGGATATCTTGACGCTGATCAAAATGATCTATCGTTTTGGAATAGACACTCAATATTATCACATGATAAACTATCTTTTGCTACGCTTTCTGCTTTCTATTGAAATACTTTGAAGTAATGAATTCATAGTGAAAAATAAATTGTAAATACATGTTTTTAATAGGATGTTATTAAGTGGCTACTATGGAACTCTGCAATCACGACATTTGGCTACAATAATCTCGCTACCTCAGTCCTCAGGGTTAGCAACGCACCTGTGGTTAGTCTCAGGTAGGACCTTGATCTTATTTGGGATTGATTACAGATGTCCATGGGCGGCAGTGTCCACTTACCATCAGGTGAACTGCATGCTCCTTTCCTACTTCGATCATATAAAAAAATAAAAATGACGTTAAAAGTTTTTTACATAAATGTATTCCAAAACCGATTTTACGATGACTTAAGCTCTTGCAAGCTTTAAACCTATATAATCAAGATGTGACGGGAAAGCGGCGCTTCTTGTCTCGGAACTTTCTGCTACATAATTTTCAATAACTTTTGACATTATGAAGTAAACTATACATTGTAGTGGATGCAGTGAATTTCAACTTGCAAAACAATGTACATAGTCGTGTACCGAAGTCAATTTGTAGTTGTTGTTTTCTAGTAAATGAGTTTCTCAATGCAGTTTATCGTACAAAATGGTAATTTTGTGAAGGCTCTTGATGCTTATATTATGCCAATATTAAAAGGTATATTATTGGTGTTGCCACAGACATCTACGTGGGTGTTACGGAATCATATGCGATCTTTATAATATTACAATTTTAAACGTGTACCTAACTGAAAGTGATGTTATACATAATACCTACACATGTATTATTTATTAACTATGAAAACTTTAAGTTATTGATTTTTACATCTTTTATAAAAAAAATTCATCGTTTTTACGGTAAAAAAGAAAAAAAAACTGTAAAATAACATAATATTATTAATTATATAAAACATTGTAGATAATTATGTTTTCGCTAAGTATTGTTTCCATATCCAATATTAAATATATATTTTTTCTTGTTTCAGATAAAAGTTGTAACGCCTGAAAATACAAATATAGAAAACATAACAGGTTTGTTATTTTTATGTCATGTGTGTTAATTGACAGTTTTTGCGCAAACATGATAAATGCATTTTTCATTGGTGTATTTTTTTCATATCGTGTGATTGATACTTTGCATACAATACGTGAAAACGTACCTGTTTCTATTACATAGAACATTTTTTGATTATATATAGGTAATCGAGGATGCAGTTAACCTAATTGTAAGTGGTCACTGCCGCCTTGGCGCCATGAACATCTTTTGTGATCAATCCAAGATAAATTTAAGGACCTAACCGAGTATAACCATGGATATCTATGTTGTTACCGCTGAATACTAATTTGGAACGCCTCGTAGGTACCATAGATATCTATGGTTCCTTTGTAACACCAGTCAAACCAGAACATAGCAATGCTAAATTTACTGTTACTAAATAGTAGTTATCTTATTAGCGCTAATATTTTATTTCTACATAATCGTTTAAAGAGTTTTTTCAATACATAACTCATCTATGGTCATTTGTATGCAAAAAAGCGTGTCATATTCCTTTTGATTTCTTTTCGTTCGAAGGAAGCTGATTTCGCCTCCTATACGCTCCGTTTTGGCACGCTAAGTACAAGTACTTCCGGGATCTATCTAGATACATGTCTGTGGGTGTAAATTCATCTACATGGCACCTATTTGTCCATAATAATGTACGAAATGTACATAACTTGTTCTCACTAATACTCACACATGTTGTAACCAAATTGTCGTATAATCTACATATTATGCAGATAAGTACCTGGATGTTCGTAGACGAAATGCAATATTTTATTCTGCAAGCCTGATAGCCTCGAGAGAAATCTGAATGCGTTACTAAAATATGCTGGGTTGTACTTACATTCACATATCTCTGCAGCTTGAGATTACATTTTTCATATATTTCGGAAAATTTATGTGATGTGTTCGCGAGAGCAGATGTATGTTGTAAACTGTTATCATATTGCGTATGTATTGATCATGAAGAAAGTGAAAAATATGAGGTCGGTGGTACGAACCTTAGTATTTAGTAGTGTAGTTGAATCTAAGAGACCTTTGATTACCTGTTGAGAATTCAAATTTAAAGAAAAATATTATGAAACTATTTAAATGAGAGAGTTTTCATAAGATTCTCACAGAACTAAGAGTTTTCTGCTGCCATTTGACTTTCTTAAACCAAAAGGATTAGAAAACATGAAGAGCAGTAGGAAAGAGATATTTTGAATGCCAAAAAATATTTGTTATAAAGAGAAAAAATTAAAACTTATTTTTTTTATATTGATCGTTTTGTAGAGAAAATCAATAACCTAGCCAATCAATTAAATTATGATTTTCTTGCGTTACTGTGTTATGTAGGACTAGTTTTGCATTTGGTATTCTACATCTGTGGTATAACGCAGTCGTGTCGGCCAATTTAGCTCTCTGAGGAAGCAATGCCTGTAAGCGATGTTACGTCTAAACTAGCTACATTCTAGCTCAAACTATATTGTATTTGAATATAGGTATCAAAAGTAAGCCGCTCATGTGAAAACATTTCAAATATGGAATATATACAAATAAATAAAATTGAAGTATCTGTTGGTAATATTAGAATAACAACATTTAGTAAATGCATATGAAAACATACATGATACGTATAGCTAAAATGAAATTAGATTTTTTGTCTGTCTCTCTGTTTGAGGTAATCTTTTAAACGGTTGGACCGATTTTGGCGGGATTTTAATTTTGGAAAAAAGCATTAGCGCGCGCTATACGTGCATGCGAGTGCCATCGCGGGAGAGTCAGGTATCACTTATATTGAAATTTGAATGCGTTTTGACTTTCTTAATGGGCGTGAATCCGCGAGGACCAGCTAGTAAAACAATATTCACTTACTGAATGTAAAAAAGCAGATCCAAAATTTTCTAAATGGTATTCGCGTAAAAGCAACATGGCTGTTTGCTATTTTTGGATTGGAAGGGGTCGCGAACAGACAGGGTCGAGTAATTTGATTGACCTGTAAGGGTGGCGCCGTCAACGTAATTTCGGGAGATATTTTTATTTTGTTATTGTGTTTTCTTGTTTATAGCCAGTGTTCAATATACTTTGTCATCGTATTTCTATTTCCAATATGAGCAGCAAAATAATTAGCAAGAAAAAATAGTTTTACTGAAAAATTTTGGCCCGGAATCCAATTGTAGGCAGGATAGAACTAGTATCTCAAAAAGTATTTAGGTACTACTTTACTAATTTAGCGCGATAAAAATCCCAAAGAATCCTACGTCGCACCCAAGGTACCGGCTACATTTTGAAGGTTTCAGTCTCGTCAACAAAAAAAATCTTACTTATACAATATACATAGTATACATACTTGCACAAGGTAATTCAGCTTTTTAACTTTGTATATCTAAACGTATACCTTAACTGTGTATCCTTTATATAGAATACAAGTATACAAGTTATCTACTACGTATACCTAGAGGACGCCGGTTATCGGTTGGCGCACTGTAATTTGATTGACCTGTAGGAGCGGCGTGCCGACAGGTCATGTCTTACTATTGCGAGAACCTTCGGTACCTACTGCAGATATTTCCAATAATATGTTTACGAAGCATCTTTACAAGTATAACAACATTATTAAGGAATGCTTTGTTCTGGAGTAAAGTAAAGATTCACAAAATTATAAGAAGTGTTAAAACTTTTTCTCTGGGGAACATTTTTATTTTTTTACCCAGAACCTTTCTTGTGAGAACAGCAAGGTGACCATTAAAACCCCCGTTGGTATACTGGTATGTTGCGAAATTACCTAACATAATAATAATGGTACGTGGGCGACAGGATATTGTTGTCAAAATACAATATAAGGATTCATTTGGTATAGACGTAATTATTATTTTAATTAAAATGGTTTTGCTCTGGTTTTGATTTGAGTTCTATAAACTAACAAAACAAAGTGAATAATAGACAGTGCGTAAAATGCATTTTACGCAAATTGGGGTATTAATTTTACTCTGTTAATGAATTATTTAATTAAATTTCGACCGCCTCGATAAACATCCAATTAGATACTACTATTATATTTTTATATCTATATTTTATACTAGCTTTTGCCCGCAGCGTCGCACGCTTCTCTACTAGTAATAATGGATGTTATTATATGTACATATACACTTTCCTCTTGAATCACTTTATCTATTAGAAAACGGTATCAAAATCCGTTGCGTAGTTTTTAAGATCTGAGCATGCTTAGATCCTACCCACCTACCTACAGACAGCAGAGAGCGACTTTGTTTTATACTATGTAGTGATATTGATATATTTTAGCACTATTCATTACAAATTAAATACGATATAAACAAGAATATAATAAATCACAAAAACGGTTTCTGTTATATAAAATTTATTGTCAAAATACAGCGTAGTGGGCATTTCGTTATTTGGACAGTTTGTGGTCCCGAGTGCACTAATGAGCCGTGGATCGCGTTACTGCTCGTTATAGCGTGTGCCTCATTACTATAATGAGTCCTGCAGACCTCACATAATAATATTTGGTATTAAACGTTATTAGTACGCATGTTTTGTTTAGTTATATTCTGTATTTGGATGCTCTAATCACACATACAACATTTACTAAAATGGGGGAGATTTAGTTAAATTTGTATTTTCTTTCAAAATATCTACCCTAACAGATATTTCGAAATTCTCTAAGTCAAAATATCAGTGGTATTGGCGACTCGAAAGTTGTTGTCAAAATACAGCGATGTGTGCATTTCGTTATTTGGACAGTTTGTGGTCCCGAGTACACTAATGAGCCGTGGATCGCGTTACTGCTCGTAAAGCGTGCGCCTCGTTACTATAATGAGTCCTGCGGACCTCATATAATATTTAGCAATGAGACTCTAATATTGCGTTTATTTTATTTTTTGCGCATTTTTGTTATCTCATTGTGTTTTAAATTTATTTCTAAGCGTATTGCTAACCATAGAAATACAACATTTTGTTTGAGTTTATTTCCGTATAAAAATTAATAACAAAAAATAAGGATCTGAAAAAAAATCTGATCCTTATTTTCTTTCGGAATTTACTTTCAGCAATTTATTGTAAAAAGCTAAAATCAAAATATCAGCAATGAATGCATATTGAAAATTGTTGTCAAAATACAGCGTTGTGTGCATTTCGTTATTTGGACAGTTTGTGGTCCCGAGTGCTATAATGAGCCGTGGATCGCGTTTCTGCTCGTTAAAGCGTGTGCCTCATTATTATAATAGACCTCACGTAATAATATTTGGTATTCAACGTTATTACAACGCATGTTTTGTTTAGTTCTATTCTGTATCTGGATGCAGTAAACACACACACGCATACTACAGTAATAATTATTATAATGAAGAGAATTTAGTATATGGATAAATGGATAACGCTTCACATTCATAGGTTACCTAAATACCTTTTTTTTTGTTGACGAGGGGGAAACCTTAAAAAAAAGGTACTCCAAAGGGAAGGGAAGGGAAGGCTCGCCTCTTACGACAGGCAGGGGATACCGTAGCCCTATTCTGGTCCCGGGACTACAGGGACAAGCTTGCGTAAATACCTACCCTAACAGATATTTTGGGATATTATAGGTCGAAATACAGCGTAGGCATTTAGTTATTTGGACAGTTTGTGGTCCCCATTTTACTAATGAGCCATGGTTCGCGTTACTGCTCTTACTGCTTGTAAAAGCGTGTACGTACCTCATTATTATAATGAATTCCATGGACCTCTACAACATTGGTATACACATATTGCACATGCTTTGTTTTGTTGTACGATGTGTGTACGATGGGTGTTATAGTATCAAGAATAAACAGTTTCAATTAAAAAATATTTTGTCTGTTACAATTTTTATCCCCATACTAAGTAGCTAAGTACCTATAAGTATAAGTAAGAAGAAAAATAAATAATAGAAAAAAAATCTGTTATGGTACGGATTTTTTGCGGAAAATTCTTAATAATGCTAACTACTGTGGTTATTAAGAAAATTTTGTTTGTGTTGAACACGAAAATTGTCGCAATACAGCGATGTGGGCATTTCGTTATTTGGCAGAGCTTTTTGTGACCTCGAGAGTTAATGAGTCGGGGATCGCACTAACGTCCGTGTCTCATTACTATGATGAGTTCCACGTTATCTAGTACCAAAACATTGTTGTTGATTTTAGTACAGATATTTTCAAAGAAATACATGTAATGTGCCTATAAAAGTTTTAAAATGCCATACTCCCAGACGTTCTTTCTGTTATTATATTTATGGAAAGTGTAAATCAATATAGGTAAACTTCATGTTATAGGAATTATGATGGTTACAATCGACCATGAACATTTATACAATATGAGTTCTACCTGAAACCAATCATAGATTGATGAAGACTATTATGTAACTTGAGGACTATGGTAGAATCTTCAAAAAATGAAACTGCTTAACTACACCGATGAAGCAGCGTTCTACGACTGGTATAATGCAAAAAGTGTCGTGGCGAAGGCGCCACCACGTGTGAATGTCAAAGGCTTCTAAGGCATTTAAACTTCAAATAGGATTCAATTTATTCGTTGACAAAATATCATTCAATTCCACTACGTATAGAATTGTTATTGTTTCAGAGTCACAATACATATCGACATTTAGATCACTTAGAGCATTAAAACAAATATCCAAATGCATTTACGACCATAAGCTAACACAACATTTAAGTTTATTTTCATAAACGTGTCATCTTTATGTAGTACAAATCTGATAGAGTTGTCACAGTTTCCATCGGAATTCCGGTTATCTGGCCATTGTTGTACAAAACAACACAACTCACGATTCGGTGGCTTTCTTTGCTAATGAGTATGGTAACGAGAGGTCATTGCCATGGTAAATAAACCTACAGATGTCATTGCAAGAGAAACTGTGTCAGTTTGCGATCACAATATTGCAGTTTCTTGTTAGGATGTGGTTAAGTTATTTTATGACAATTAGTTTCGTTCACTTCTAGGTATAACTGAGTCACGTTTAACTTACTTGAAAGTTCATAAAACTATTTGTGGTACAACTACGGTGGGAATGTTATTATTGTATTTATTAGCGTAACAGAGTTTGCGTTGTTGTTTTTTGGTTTTGAAAAATGTGCTAAATAAAAAGAGCACAGAACGCATAAGTAAACGTCTAGAATAATTAATTAAAACGATATTTGGAAAAATACAATATTAAAAATATTGAATTTTTCCAAGTAAGTATCTAAAAATTTTAAAGCTCCGAAGTCGAATCTATCTTCCTTGCAAGCTTAACTGTTGTTCGTTGCATGTTAGTACAATTTTCTCTTGAGATTCTGTAGTAATGCCGGATAGTCACGGAACCTGAAACAAAGATCTTTTGAATTACTTTTTGACTTCTATTACTTACTTACTTTAACATTTTATTGGCATGTTTGGGCTTTTCGTTATACTACCTTTAACAGTTCTTTTAGGATATCATCTTCTGATTGTACGTACTATTATCTTGCTACTGCAAAATACCATTCATTTGTATATTCTAAATTATCAACGTAAAAGTATGAACATTGCGACATTACATATTATGACAGCGAAAATTATAAGGGGTTTTATGTAGGATATTTCATTTTATTACGGAACCCTAAAAAGTGCTTTTTGCTCTAATCTCGTGTTATCCAGGTGTATAGTTACGAGGAAAGTTCACCGCAGTGCACATGGATACTTTTGAAATTTTATGACATAAGAGCCTTCCGACGTCAATAAATTGTTATTGCGCATCCGAGCGGTACTTTCGCGTAAGTGCTATCTCTAGCAGTATTTTTAGATTTTTATATAAAAACCGGATATTAAATAACTTGAAAATTGATTTAATTGTTTCATCTTGATATTCTTGATAGTTACATCATAACATGAAAGATTTTTTCTGTAGTTTCAGTTGCGATAGGGATTAAAAAAATAGTTTTTTCATTATTGGGATAGTGATTCCTTTCTTACCTTGATATTCTTACCTTTTATATCTTTTTACCTTTGCTTACCTATTAATTTCCGTAATATTGCAGTTATGATCTATAAATTGCAAAATTAATGCTTCAACCTATTAGACTAAGACATAAACGTATAAATAAATGAAATTTAAAAGTACTCACTCGTGTATTTTATGCGATTACTATACTGGAATAAAAAGTGAACCTTTTTTTTATAAAAGTTTTCTATTATAGTCCATTCCAGAATTCTCTGTATGAGACTATAGACATGGATATACAAATACATAGGCGCATACAATACATACTTGGAATAGTTTACGGATCTCAAATCCTGAAACATACAATCAGAAATAGTACCTGACGCCGTGTTTGGTAGCCTTTGATAACGAGTCGTTGAGTAAAAGGCAATTTCAAATTCAGCAAGAGTCATCCCCTTAAATTCTAGAAAAATAGAAACAAACTTCACTTATCTACTTCTGACAGAGTACAAGCACGTAGCACATAGCTAGTCGTAAAATTTCGTCGCAAAAACCTTTAGCTCTTTACGTGAATTTTGTGAACACAAGATAGTGTTTCGAAAGTTTCTGATATTTTATTCTTGAAGTTTGAATAAAATGCTTTAAGTGTTACGTTTTATTTGAATAGCAGTGTTTGTGTTGCGAAGGAAGGTTGTACATAGTTGACGGCTTAGTAATGCATCTACGTTGTCATGAGATAATTTGATGCCATTTATTTTATTTTTAGACCACCTGCAAATTATATTTGTAACTAGCACTTCGTAAAAAGTTTTTATTATAATATCAAAAACAGGCGCTTCAATTTTATTTATTAGAATAGATTATCGTAACCGAATTAATCATATCTCCAAGTCTCTCAATGTTAGAAGAAGTTCCCAGAAGTTATCCTTAATCTATTAATTTTTTCATAAAATTATGCTAAGATATAATTTATACCTTAGAGAATCTGTCGCTCCGTACATTTTTGGGTCATCTTTACGTAAGATGAATAATTATGAAATAAGTTGTAGGCGTTAATTACTTTCATGTTTAGTTAATAAACTTAGCGCTGGAGACCATTTCAAAATGCCATTAAAAGCTGAACGTCGTTTGCTTTCGCAGAATTGCGGTTATATCTTGTAAGAGTATAATTTTTAAAATGGCGCACAATTTTGAAATTTAGGTTAGAGAATTGGTTAAAATTCTAAAAGTTTACAATTTGAGTAACTTTATTGATTAGGCGGCGGCTACAAATGTAGAACTATTAATTATAGAATTCAACATTAGCTCAATGTTGTCATTTTTCTGGGGCCGAGTATTCTTTTTAAATCATAATAAACCCATGTGATCAGTCCTAAATAGTGCTGGTAGGATAACTCCCTTGACTTGAAATTGCATTTTCGTTATAGGTATCGTTTTATTGCATTGAGTAAAAAATGTTATTTTGAAATCACAAACAGACACTTCAATTTTATTTATTTGTATAGAAGTAACTGTATCGAACCATGAAAGATTTTACCACCCATAAAGTAAGTTCTAGTAGACATTATCTTACAATATTTCATAGACTTTCCAAGCACCGATATATCAGACCTCGCAGGCTCTATAAAATCCAATATAATCCGATGACGGTGATGATAAGCCATCCTTGTTCTATAAAATCCTATAACAGTACAAGTCATGAAAGAAAGAGGCAACTGGAAGTGGTACGTGGGCGGATCGAGGCGACTACCAGTATGGACAGCTGTGACCAGATATCAGTGCTTGCCAGTCATTGAGACTTGTAAATTTTATTTTTCGGGCAGTAATTTGTTTGTACAAACATACCTTTTTAATTGTTGACACCAGGCAACTAATAAAAATGCAGGTTAATTAGTAGTAAGAATGCGATAAGGTACTGGTTTCTATGGGTTTGTTAGACGACATCAGTTCCAATACTAATCGGCTCTATGCCACTTCCTCTTTCTTTTTTCCGTGGTACACATAGACGTGTCCGGCAGGACTCGTGAGAGATACAATCTCTACGGCTTTTGTAATATGATAGTTGATCATTACTGTCTCTTTTCAGCCACATACGATGGGATATCGATATCAAAACCTTTATTAACACCTTACGATGGTGAGATTAAAAGGGTTTATGCGATAGAACCTTTATGCGTGGTAATAATGTGGTCTATTACAATAAATAATGTTTAACGCGGTCGCGCGGGAGTAATGTATGAAAATAAATGTAATTTAAGTAACTATTTATCATTTTAAATAACCAACATTTGTTTTTTTTTGTTTTGGTCTTTACTTCGTTATATTGCACGTGTTTTATTTCTAATGTCTGCTAATATTTTAAATGATTGAGTTTATTTTGTTGAGCTTTAGATGGTTTTAAAAATTGTCTTTTTAGTGATGATACCTATAACTAAAAACCCAGATTCTTTATAAAACAAGTTGTTTTTGCGTAATATTACATTACAAGTAATTCTAATAAACCTTCTTTGAATAATTATACCTACTGTTTTTGACAAGGGTGTCCTTTGAAGCTCGTTCCAAATAAGTTCCAAAAAATTGGTACTACTAAAAATTAAAGTGACTCAATAATTAATATTTAAAAATGTCGCTTCAATTAGCTAAAACGTCGTGAGTATTACCTAAAATCGCGTTTTATGTCTAACCTTAGCCCAGTCTTATGTTAACGGTAAACCACAACACGTAAATGTGGTCACAGCGCTTTACATGGTTATACGTGATTATCATTTTTTCCGCAAACACCAAGAATACGGAGACGATAGGTCGTCGACCTTCGTTGTCACGAGTCGCGATCGTTTTTACCGTTACCGGCGTTCGCGTTTACTTTCTGTGACTAGATCAGTGTTACCCAACTTTTGGGTAATTTTTCGTGAATTCTTGTACTTTTTAAATTTGGATTTTATTCTTTTTCTATTTAAATAGCACACAAGTATGCAGTCGCTCACGGACACCTGTAGGGAAGCCCTAAATTAAGAGTAGTGTCTGCGGTTGATCACAGATGCGTTTCCATCCTAGACGACTGACTTAGAACGTCTCGGAAAGGTATATATTACACCTTTCCAATCAGAACACAGTGCTTAGATTTGATGTTATTATTAGAAGAGGTTTGGCGGTAATATCTTCTCACTAAGGTTCTAAGACCTTAAATTTTGTTTTAATAATTTTGGAGTACCGGAATAATTTTTTAATTGTTCTTTATATAACGTAGATGGCAGTATTGTAACTTTGTGATAGTGTAGAAAATTAATGTACATAAACATATATTTTCTTGGCAGTACGAGTAAAATGTCAATGCGTGAAAATGGTGTCTTTAGTTATCTTGTAGATGTGGAATTTCTTGTTATGATGAAAACAAGTAACTAGTTTTCTAATTATGTTAATATATTTCGGTACCCATTTTGTAACTTACAATGAATTTAGACGACGAATGGTATTTGCAAAACACAAATTACGTCTACTAATTAACTTAATAAACAAATTGTTTGTACATTTCCAACGTACTCTACGCATTACTACATTTATGCGGCGTATTACTTTATGTAAATTAGGGTAGGTAAATATTATT
The DNA here is from genome assembly GCA_018251915.1 of Urbanus proteus proteus. NCBI lineage: Eukaryota > Metazoa > Arthropoda > Insecta > Lepidoptera > Hesperiidae > Urbanus > Urbanus proteus. Next base: position 13,282 of record DWPV01003913.1, read on the forward strand.
TCCCTTTATTTAGTATGTTATTAAATATTACGTAAGAATAAATATAATTTGTAGTTCAACATTGTGGTGAAATAAACTTCTTTTTAATATTATAAACTGTGCGAGTTAGTTAGGACGGTCAGAAATTATTTGTTTCTTTTTCACGCAAAAAATACTGTTCGGATTTGAATGAAACTTGGTATTTAGATAATAATTTATTACCGGTACTCATAGTAAACATTTTTTATCTTTTTTGCTATGAACGAGCCTTAGGTGGGCGACGCCGCGGGAAAAACCTAGTTATAGGTAAATATTTTAAAGATAATATAAATTCCACGCTGAAGTTTGAGAACCATTGTTCTAGATCGTCGAACGGAATTTTGGAACATTTTATTTGTTATTTGTAACAGTAACGGACAGGTTCTATTCCGCTGGTGTTTATGTCAAGGTCTTTTTGTGATCGTTATGTAGAGAGTGTCAAACTATCTCATTTTAATAGAGACGTCAAGATGACTCATATTTATTGTTGACACTTGTCTATTTGACTAGGTATGTTGACTCTAATGGCTACCTAATAACTGATGTGTTAAGTACTGCTGGGTTCTGATTTGGAGGGAACGGGTGCTTATTTAAGGCATTCCAGCTTACTCCTAAATGGATACGCATTGCACATATGTGTGGCCAAACTCAGGTAACATTTTGATCTGGAGTTGATTACAGATGTTCAAGGGCCGCTTCTCTACCAGATATACTGTCATTTACAACTTCATTATCGACGCGGGAAAGCGTAATTGCTGTAATTCAAAAATATGCACCTCTACACAAGAGCGAAAAATGTTTTATCTTAAAAACAAAATAAACATAATTATTATAAATGCAAAAGTCCATTAATTTGTTTGTTTGTAACGCCTTCACGCTTTAACTACTCAACCGATCGTTATGAAATTTTGCACACACATAGTAACGGATCCAAACAATTAAATAGAGTACCTTTCATCCCGAAAAAACGTACTAAAGGAGGATAGAAAAGTAACTTTTATACCTACTACCTACATACTTTTACACGTACGGCCACTTGATATGATTGAATTGCATTAGAACTACACCTGAAGTATACAAACGTAATATTTAATGCGAGCGAAGCC